>VXBA01004365.1:993569-1075829 GCA_013399895.1 Serilophus lunatus | reverse complement strand
TTTTTTTTTTTTTTTTTTTTTTTTTTTTTTTTTAAGGTATCAGATAAGCCTTATTCCCAAATCCAGGAGGACTGTGTATCGCCAATAGGTCTATGAAAGTCTGTAACTAAATGCCCAGGATCAGATTGTATTACAGTTTATACAAGCAACATCCCAGGATTCTTCTGATGGCTAGGACACATAATACAGATCAATCACTCACTAAAAAATGTTATGGTTTGTGAAATGGTCTGAGCTCAGAGACCTACACTGGTAATACGAAGAGGAATTTACAAAGACACTGAGTCCTACTCTAAATGTCAAAGTGATAGTATGAACTTTTAACAATGCAGCTGGCTCTGGATAACTAGACCTTTTCCTCTCTTGCCTGAAACTCTAGACTGAAGAGAACTCTGTTTTGGGGTTTCTTTTTTCCATTTCTCCTCCCTCTTTTTAGTGCAATTCTACTCTCAAAGGCAATTTTAACTGCCTTAAAACAAGCTTGGTGAAACATTTGTGAACAATTGTACCTCTTCCTCTTAGAGTTTATAAAACATCTTAGGAGAATTACACATCGGTTATTTAGAAGAATCCTTATATTAAATATCATTAGGCCTTTAGTGACATATTGAACACTACATGTTAGTGAGAATTTAGTATCAATACTACCTCCCTTCTTTCTAAATATATATATATATATAAAATATTTTTTAAAGATAAATGTAAGGCCACAGAGATCACTACCAGGAATGAAATTTCAGTTTCAAGAGCACAGTGGGATGCTTGCATGAGGCTCCGTTACACCACCAACCCCTTAATCTGATCTATGAAAAGCATCTGCTGCTTAACATCAGTGGCCTGAGGTCCTGAGCACTGGGGAAAGAAATAAGAAATGAGGAAACCAGGCAATTTTCCTCTGCAGCCCAAAATGACATAGAGGAAGAAAAACTATTGCAGATTCAGTAGTATTCATGCAATGATACACTATCTAGTTCTTATGTTGCACTTTTCATCACAGAATTTGAAAGCAATCAACATCCCTGCAAAATTTATTCCTTACTCTTTTAGTAAGGGGAAAACAGTGACAATGAACTGATTTTCAACAAAATCCTGCTCTTCCATGGGCCTGCTGCATAAAACAGTGTATCCGAGTTGTGTCCATTCTCATAGGTGCCCTTCTGCCTGACCAGTGCCCTGTTCTGCTTGTTGACATTTCTAAGAAGCAAGTCTGAGAAGCATGAAAGGTGGATGAAAAATGAAGTGGTCTCAACTGCTTCTCTTCTCATTTGAAGGTGGAGCTCCATTTTACACAAATTCAGATATGGGGAAAGACAAGAAAAGGTTTCCAGAATTAGTGCTTGAAAACAGTAGCATCTCAAAAAAAAGACCAAAGGCAGGCTATTCCTAATATCTCTTCCCACTATTTCTACTCCTCTAGATGTTTTGGAGAAGCCTGGTTCCTCATAAGTACTCAAGATGAGCAGGAGTAACATCGCATTAAGAGAAAACAAACTTCTACTCATTTTTCATTTTCTACTCTGCTTCAGGATCTTCCAAAGAACTGTTTTTTCTGCTCCCCCAGAGTGTTGGCAGGGCTGGGAGTGAACCAATTACTTACAAATGCACATGTAAGTGATTTCACAGCCTTTAAACACATGCTTTGCAACAGTTCTGCCAGTGTCTCTTTTTTTTTTCCTGAGGAAGTATTACTTCAATACCTTTTGTACAGATGTGATCTCTTCCGCTTTTAAAAGGTTAATACAAAGGCAATCAATTTAAGGATGAATACAGGGAAAAAAGATGGGTTCTTAAGGCTAAAATCCCTCCTACTGTCTAGGCTTAAGTGTACAACATGATGTAAATTCTGGACACAATCACTTGACTGCTCATTTCATAGCAAGGTAGAACACATGCTCTGACCGCTCCAATTCACTCAAATATGAAATAATCCAAAAGTCTGTGTTGTTTCAGTGCCAGAAGAGTTCTGTAGGTTTAAAGATCAGAAATTCGATGAAATTTCATTTACCCTTTTCTTGTGTAGCAACTTACTTGTCAAAAAATGCAGAGCTTTAGCTACTCGAGGCTCTTTAAATTTACTTCAAGTCTAATTTCTCAAGCTCAAAGTTTCTAAGTATTATTTCTAAATAATCTACAATTTCAAAATACAGAAATAAATCAAAACATGGGTAATTCACTCAGTGGTTCAGAAAATTACTCAGGACAGTCAATCAACCATATACTAAATTGCCTCTCTCCTTTTCCCAAAATCAGAATTTCATGTACTTTTATTGAGGACTTATCTAAAAGGTAATAGAGAGTTCAGAATTCCCAAAGCACCATACATGAACAGGGCCACACGTTCACTGTCGCAGGTACAGCAGCCCAGTTCATACCTGCAGGTGATTGTCCTGCAAATTCCGACTGACTACAGAAAAAGAGGTGTATTTTAATTAAAGTGAAACTATGCTAGAAGGACTGCAGGAAAATCACAGAATAAAAGACATTTTGGTAGAATACTTTATTTGAAGCCAAAAGATATGATTCAGACTCCATGAAGTACAGTAAAAAGAACGGATTCTGTGTTCCACTCATCCTTCATGAGATTTCAAAACTGGATGAAAAGACGACATTGATGCCACCAGTTTAGCCACTCAAGCACTTTGTTCCCTTCACTTTCTTTGAAATATTTAAAGTTTACTGCAACATAACACTGCATATGTATGTTTTCCTGGTTTGCTTTCTAGTTTAAAAAAAGGAATCAATTTGAGCCCCATTCAAAGAATAGTCAATTTATTTTAAATTTAGCAGCTGAAGTGGAATTGATTATACAGGCCACTCTATTTCAGAGTAGCTATACAGTGTCTCTCCAGACTCTACTGGGTATTTTCAAGGGGAACATCATGGAAAGGATGAAGCTCTTGCAGGAAGACAGGAAACAGAATTAGGGAGAACACAACAATAAGTATATCTTTGTTCTTCATCCCTCATGACTTCTATTTGACAAACTTCCTTAGCTTCGCCAAATTCCTTCTGAGAAGGACCACAAGTAATTCCTTCCATCCTTATGTTGAAACAATATCCTTTTCTCATCCATCTGTTATGACAAACCCTAATCCTTGCTGCTGATGTGCAGACTTGAAAACGTAGCAAGATTTCTCCATATAAGAAGAAAATGAAGTAGTCAAGAAACGTTAAATACACAAAAATACCTTCAACTTGTCTTTCAGTCCCCTCCCCAAAAAAGCATTAATTTGGGAAATATTTCCACACTTAAAAATTCTACAGAAAGCTCTCAAAATTAAATATTCTCCTGCATTTGATACAGAAACATTGCAACACTAGGAAGCTAAAGACAAAATTCAGTAAGCAGCTGAAATTGGATTTTCATTATTCAATAATACCAAAAAGAAAAAAAAAAGGGGGGGGCCAAAAACCGTAAGTATTTTCAGAACGGCAGAATTCAACTTTCCTTCCTGGTAATCTCCTCAAACATCATTACTCATACAGGTGTATGACTAAGTGTGCTGGCCTATTGAATTTCTTTTCAATCTAATGTTTATTGAATCCTATTGGATTTACTATTTGACATCATCTTGGCCTTTACTATTTTTTGGAGCTGGCCTTCTGTTAGTTGAAACACACAGAAAAGACTCCTTACAGTCATTTGCCCTCTAGCAAGTTTTAAGTGGTTTTGAAAAACACATTTATGGTTTTCTTCTTCTGTTAATAATGAATTAGTAGCAAAATACAATGTGCAAAGGAAGTACATCACCCAAACCCATTACTTGATAAAAAGTAATTTTCCTAGACATAAAAAATACTTCAAAATAATCAGCAGCAGTTAATTTGGGAATTGCTAATACTGTCAAATATCCACCTTAAGATCAGTCTGCCTCAGGAATTTTCACCAGTGTTAAGTTACCCCTTTTATGCTGATGCAGCACTATCTACCTATGAAGTGGGTTGCATTAGTATAAAGACTTTTAGTGCATTATTCAGTAATTTTCCTTAACAACAACATAGCCAATAGAAGAAATATTTTTTCCCCTTGTCTACCTCCACATGATACCTTACACAGTTTATTAATACCTTGGTAGATCCAATGCAGCTTGCACTAAAGTACTCAACAAGTGCTGCTGTGTGGCCCAGGTTGGAGAAGTATGCGATTTTTTCAGCTTGACCCTTTTGGTTGGGGTAATTTCATTACATCTTTCTTCTATATAAAACAGTGAACAAAGAAGGTATTATGACTACAGGGTTCTGTTGATATAAACTCCTTCTCATCAATAAGTGATACAGAGGAGCATGGCCATCAAACACTTTTCCCAGTCACGCTGCTGCAGACAATCGTTAAACCACAATACGTTCACAAACGAATTGAGGATTAAACTGAATAACACAAATTATACCTGCAAGTAGCAATAACTATTTTGCACAATCTGTATCTGAATAAATGTGAATCAAAAGTAATACCACTTAACACCTGACAGATGGAATCAACTAAAGGAAGCTGCAGATGTTTGTAAAATTAACAAATCAACAACTAGAGTAGGAGCAATCAGATTCTAGACTCCAAATAAAATGCTGTTGAATTCCAAAACACTAATATTAACAACTAGTTACAGTCCATCCACAGATTCAAAATTCGTTAGCCAACAAGATGTCAAATACATCAGCATTTTGTTTAAAAAATACAATTCACTCATCTACATTACCGCTAAAATTTTATGCATTATACTAGAATATTACACTGAAACCAGTCTAGGTATAAAGGCACTTCTACTAAAAATTTTGCCATGAAAAAGTTCATTTTAAAGATTAGCTTTACAGTAGTGAAGAGAGAGAGGAAGATATATAATCTATCACCCTATTTACAAGACACATCTGTTTTAACTTCTCCTGCAGTACAATGTGTAGAAACATCTGATGGGAAGGAACACAGAAGGGGAAGCCAAATTATTCTCAGCAGTGCTCACTGACAGGATGAGGCAATGGGCACAAAGAAGAACATGAATTACATCTGGACACGCAAACAGTTTACACTGAGGGCAGTCGAACAATGGATCAAAGGGGTTACGAAGTTTCCATCTTTGGAGATATTTAAATGTCACCTGGACATAGTCCTGGGCAACCTGCTCTAGCTGGCTCTGCTTGAGCAGGGGGTTTGGCCTAGCTGATGTCCAAAGGTCCCTGACAACCTCAACCATTCTGTGACACCAGCAGCTGCTGGAGGAGGACCATGGCTGATTTTGCATACTCACATCTGCAGCACCAGTAATAGTAATAAAACAACTTGTCTCATCTTTGAAATAATAAAATCAGGGCTATAAAGCTGGTGCCAAATACTCTCTTAGGGAAGGGTTAAGATTACTGATTGCACTGGGAACAGATTTCTTATTGTAAATAGTTATGTTCTTAGGAGACTTAGAAAGGCCATGCAGACTAATCTTAGATTCTTACTGCTATCACTAACAGCTTTGAATTGCAACTGATTCATCACAAAGATATATTTTCACTTTTTAAAATTGTATTTTTTGTTGAAGTCATAATCCAGGTGGACAGCTGACTATATACTAACCATTGTGACTCCATTGTTTCTGCAAAACTGTATAGTAATATATGTCCTAAGATCCTACCTGTCCAAAGATGGATGTTAGTACTGGTCAAGTCCTCATTTAAAAAAAAAAAAAAAGGGCAAAAAAAAGCAAAAAAAAAAAAAAAAGCTGTTGGAGACAGCGTTTCACCCGAAACAGATCTGGTTGCTTTTTATCCTACTATGCCCTCTCCATAGGAATATTACCGTGTTTGAGAAACAGACTTGAAATAAAGCCAAGAAAACAGAACTTGTGATCTTCCACTTTTTCAGCTATAAAGAGAATGAAGTTGATACTGTGAATATCACTTCTGGAGGACATGACCTCAGGATCATAGAACCATTTAAGTTAGAAGAGACCTTTAAGATCATCAAGTACAAAATAAACCTAGCACTGCCAAGTCCACCACTAAACCATGTCCCTAAGTGTCACAAATACCTTCATGGATGGCAATTTCACCACTTCCCTGTGCAGCTGCTTCTAATGCTTGATAACCCTTTCAGAGAAGAAATTTCACCAGTACCCTTGTTTCATGTACCAGCTTTGTAAAAATTCATTTTCATTTTATAATTTGTGTAGAGGTAAAAGCTGTTTAGCGATAAGTTCCCCCATGATGATTATTCATGGCTGTGAAAGAAAAATCTGTAACAAACATCACTGTTTAAGAAACCCAGGCAGTGCCAATACCTATTCTAAGTAAGTGGTGAATGAAACAGCAGAGCTGCTGGCTCTCGAGAGTCCTTTCTTACAATATGCATCTCACACAAAACAAGACACCATATACCCTAAAGTTTTCATTGCTTCAATTTCTCAGATTAAATTTTGTTTTCTTTCGAATATCCATTTGCTACATAATCTGATAGTGATCTTGAATACAGCTACTTGTTAACAGTGAAAGAAATACTAAATACAGCCACTTCTGTAAGTTCCAAAAGGTAATTTCTCTGAAAAGTGAGGGCCTTTGCCTTAAAAAATAACCTTTCTTCCACAATTTGTCCCTAACATTCAATTACATCGATTTTTTATAAATAAACACATATACGTAATACGCACATATTTATTTCAAAGCCTGCAAATATTCTGACTTCTAAGATATTAGACAACTGACAACTCAGTGTCATATATTAAGGAAGGAAATGTAAGAGGGATGGACCCCTGCTATCCAGAACAGATCTGCTCTGTTGAGCAATTATCTCAAGATGTTGAACAACTTTTCACTTCCATAAAACTCAGCCTTTCTTCAGTCTCTTTAGTTTTCATTTTCTTCTTCATTGATGCTCAGTCATCTCTGAAAAGCCCCCTGTCTTTCATGTAGAGATAGCATATTAGTATTTTCCAGACCATTCTGTTAACTACAATGGGCAAACGGTAGTTCTGTGAGAACTGTCAACGTGACACTGAGACAGAACCCCAAACACTCACAATTTTCTTCTCAACGGCACCGTGCGTTGATCCTTTCAAAATATTCTTGCAGCATATTTTTGGGAAAGACTTCAATCTAGTTTTCATGATTCAATGATACTTATGATTATGTCTTCTGCTACCAGTCTCAGTTCCAGTCCTTCCATGTTATGCAGCAGCCATTCTGCTACAAGGCACTGTTTTTAAGTCATACATGTCCATAAGGGAAGAGGCAGAAATCGCTTTTTTTTTTTTAACCATTTTTGCATGCAGATGTGGGAGGGCAGAAAACAGACTGAAATCTAAACATAAAATTTTCCAGCAGTGCCATGGCCAAAAATCACTGAAAAAATATACTCTTTCAATATAGACCTATACTAAGCCCAGTGGAGTCTAACTTTGGGAAAGCTTAACATAAGCACTAGCTTTACAAACCAGTACAGGTGCAAAAGGCCACTAAGGTAAAGGATAAACCTATTTGAGGAATGTACCGATTAAGAATTAATGCAAAGTTAAGCAGTTTTAATCTCAAAACTGACATTCATTGCAATGCAACAGCACTCTTACAGATCTAAATGGGGACCTGTTTCTAACATATTATTACAACTACAGATTAAGTCTAATTTTTAGAATTTCAATTAAATTAATGAGTTAATAAGCTGTGTCAGCTAATCCTCCAATTTAACTTTTCTAAAAGATTACTTTTCAAACATATAACCACAGCCATTAAGGTAATGAAATTTTCTAAATATTTCATTATATTACCAGTTACATAGAGCAAAGTGAAACAGAAAAAAACCCTGTAAAATATTCAGAAAACTGAATGCTTCCATTTTGCGCGGGTGTTATTTTAGGGACTATAAATTTATTTCTTGAGAACAATGGCAAAAGATGCACTTGCTAAGAAACAGTTCCACTGACACAAGCATCAAAAGAGAGAATGCTAGATTCACTAGCATCATTCCAGAATTTTATCATCATCATCACAAAAACTGTAGCCTCTAATGGCAGCAGAAATGCTAGACAAGTTTTACTGCAGCAGAGCGGGAAAAATTTGATTATCAAGCACTGATTCCAACAGATTTTGAACCTTTTATCTCTAAGACTTTTTCCCTCCTCTAATGCTTACACTTCAAGAAGTACCTTTGCTACCAAAGGAAATTTTACTAAAGATTTGTTATCAGTCATGTGAAGAGATCTTCTTATTAAAAATCCTGTATTTGAGAACACTGGGCAGAAAAAACAATTAAATGGACAAAGTTTGTTCCAATTACAATCTCCTTAATGTTTTACTTTACACTAAACTAAAACTAAATGTAACTCTCAGAACTAGATGCAAAATGAGTAAATTTTGGTGGTTTAAAAATAGTAATTAAAACAAATAACATTTTTCATTATGATTCACATATAATTATGAATAATTATGACATATTTCTCACTACTGAAAGTGTGCTTGCATTTTCCAATAAAATCTATGCTAAGCTAAATTGCATGACAGTATGTATCTCAATATTTTAACATACAGACTTGCATATTTAGGGTTGCCCAAAGAAGAGCTTTGATATATAATAATTCAATTATGTTGTCTGTGTTGCCTTATGTCATCTCATATTAGGTTAAAGGTTCAAAACCATCAGATTTCTTCCTTGGCTGTCTTTTCTCCCAGTTTCCAGCCAAAACAGTGTTCCTTATGTGTACTTTTCCATAAATCAGTTCAGAGCTCTCTAAACTTATCTATATTTTTCAGTAGTGTCTGATTTTTAGACACACCCCTGTGGCACTCTAAAGTACTAAATTAAAATAAAAATGCTCAGCAATATAGACATATACATATCCTTCTCCATATCTTGTCTTTTATACCATCATCAAACAGTGTCTCAGGGGAAGGACAGCAAGACAGGCGTAATAAAGAGCTTCAGAAAAACGCTTTATTCTGCTCTCTAGAAAAATTCAAAAGTTGTTTTTCTTCCTTTTGCCCCCCCTCTCAAGAAGAAAACCTCACTATCCAACTTCCTGACCTGTGACTCTTGATCTAATTTGATCCAATTTGATTTCTGTTTCCTATCAAATTCCTGCCTCTGTCACCCAGCTGCTCTGTAAGTTGATAATTTTAAAGGTATTCATCTCTAATAGAAAAGTTGTATCAGGGAAGAAAATCTATATATGAGCAAAGGTGAAGAATTAAAAACAATAAAAATATATCCAAGATTTGAAAATGTTTTCATCACCGACTTCAGTTTTCTATATGAGCCCTGTAACTAGGAGCAAACACATTACTTCTAATTCTCAATGTTTCTCCATGATTTTTTCATCCTGCCCTCTCTGATCAATACAGCTACTGAATCTCAGTAGGCAAATTCAGATTATAAAAAATCTGTTTATTTTAGGTAAAATACACTGTAAATATACTTGGAGGATATTTACAGTTCACATTTTCCACCAGAGAAGAAGAGTATCTCTTTCAAAATAACTGTCATTGATCTGAAAATATCTTATCTCACAACTATGTTTACGAAGAAGCACCTTCTCACCTCAAACAAAATGAAAAGCACTGTTCTGAGGGATGGTAATTTGGCCCTGCAAGTCAGTAGCTGCCGATGGCTGCCTTTATATTTGCAATCATTAACATTTAGTTTCCATTAGAAAAGGATATTTCTTGCAGAATTCTTGATGGTATGTACTCTTCAAGTTCTTCAGACTAAGTTATCAGTTTTGAAGAGGGTATCAGAAAACTGCCACTGATCCCAGGAATAATTTCTTTAGACAATCCATGGTTTTTCACTGTTTTAATACTTAAAATATTTTTTACAAGTTTACGTTCTTCTCTTGAGATCATTCAGAGAAAGTCTGATACAAGTACTACATTTCTTAAATCACATTTAAAAATTAAAATTGTGACTTCTACCTGACTTGTTTGTCAATTCTCAAAAAAAGTCAATTTACATCAAAACAACTGGCATAATTTCAGAAAAGGGATACTCTCTATATCCTTCCTTCAAGTTCCAAACTGAGTCTTCCCCACAGAACCACAACAGATGCTACAGAAGCAGAAACATTCGTTCAGCATAAGCAGTTCTTAGATGAAATGCAATGTCCATTCATATTGTTGCAATAGCAAGACATAGGAAGACTTAAACGAATAGCTTATTGATGTTTATGCAAACACAAGACTTATTTTGTAAACAACACATTTATGCCTTTAGTAATACATAAACTTAACATAAGGAATGGCATCCACTGTCTAAGTACTACATCTGTGCTACTGTTTATTTACGAACAAATAATGCTTAATAGAACAATGCTCTATAATTTCGTCTTCTGGCAGAGCTCTGCGTTTGACAGACAAGATTCTTAAATTCAATTCTAAGCTTTCAGGCTGTAGTTTTGAAGTGGTTCTGTGAAGAGTTTAATCATTACAACAAGAGCTCACTGAATTATAGTGGGGAAAAGAGTCAGTTCTTAAGATTTCAGTAAGAACTATGGAGAACTCCACCACTACATGTATTTCGGGTTTTTTGATTAGGTTTTTTCTTCTTCTTCTTGGTTTTATTTCTTATTTTGGATATGTTGAGTTTTGACGGCTTTGTTTTGGTTGTTTGGCTAGTTTGTGGAGTTTCTTTCTTTAAATACCAAGGGATGCCTTCTTATCAGTTTGTGGAGTTGCAAGTAATGCATTTACAGGTTATTTTATAATTTGTTAGGCACTGCACTAAAATGTATCATTTCAGCCTTCTGAAGTTCTGAGCATCACTGTCTTCAGAGTGTCAGAGCCTCAAAACTGGTCATAATTATGTCTTTTAAGCATCCTCTCTATAGTTTTGTAAGACAAATAGTGATTCAGCTGCACTAGGAAACACCAGCTTTAATGCTGTGACAGGTTTCTTCCAACTTACCTATTCTAAACCCTGAAAAAGTACATTATTTGATAATGTTGTGGTCAGTATTCACACATCACTTGTGTTAAAATGCCCACATCACACATCTGGCTGAGAGATGACAGAAATGCCAATTAATGTTTGTTACTTCTGCTATGTTTGCATCTGAGCACCAATCTAAAAATAACACTAGATGTGAAGGTTACTCAAGCAAAAATTAAACTCAAAACTAACACTTTTTAATGCTAAAAGACTTTCATTCACAAAAAACGTGCCCTTAGTTTCATCTCCATATCCTTGGCTAGACAAAGCAAGACAACTAACGTTAAAGATATATTACCTTCAGATGGCAACAACAATCAACTGTTAGACATAACATTTTACACTTCTGAATAATTTATTCACACATTTATTTAAAACTGCTTATGGTCACATAACCCACAAGATAGCTGGGAGGTACCCTGCTTTGTTAGGCAAACATAGTTTACTTTTCTATCACTCCCACGCCCACATGTTTACAATGACTTTCACAAATATCACGATCCTAGTATCAGAACGCTGCAGCTTCAAAATGAGAAAGCCTGTCAAAATAACCCTGTCAGCCCATACAAACACACCCCAATCCAATAAATCAGCACATTATGGCACTGTAGGTTAAGTGGCAAAACACTAACATGCCTTTCCTTGTCAAAGGCTCACCATTCCACTGCTGATATATCAACTACTAAAACACCCCAATCCAATTAATCTTTGGGCTTAATTCTGTTACAAAGTCCATGGATTAGCAATATCCAATCTACTACACGATGCAGTTCTGAAATAAGGCTTTATCCATGTAATTTTCAATCCATATCACATATTGTCACCACAGCCAGCAGGCCAAGAAGAGCTACCACCCAAAAGGTTACTTTATATAAGGTGATCAAGAAGTTAACATGAATGTACAAAATACATGTGATTTGATCCCTCTAAAGCTTTGTAGGTTTTTTAATTCATTATTGTTCATTTTCAATTTTTTTTGTTTTCTGAATAAATGTAGAACTTTGCCATGATGGCAAAAACGTACCACACAGATGCACCTGCCCCTCAATACCATAAGCCTGAGTCAATACCAACTTTGTATTCATAATTAACGTCATAATTTCTCAAAGTAGAAAATGAGAATGCTTTCTTCTGAATTGTTTTGTATTCAAAAGACAAAGTCCAAGATTATCTTGTAATAACACTACAGCAGAATTATCTTATGGAGGCTTTGTAGCTGACATTTCAAGAAATCTAGAGTCCTTGTACCTCAGAGATTAAAAAACAAACCCCAAATCACCAACCTAAACTCTTTTTCTTCATAACTGCAGCAAATACATGAGGGGTAGGAGCACTAATTTAAAAGAAAAGCCCCAAAACAAAAACCCTGAGCCTCAATTCTTGTTAACATCATTACAGTTATATTCTACAACAGTAGCAAGAAGAGGAAAATTACTATGAATTAACAAGAACAATTCCTATATTTAATGTTATTTAAAAATCAAAGTGTTACCTACGGCAATTACCTTGCAGCCTTTTAATATCTACAGGGAAAAGCCTAAGGGAAAATAATTGACTTTGCTAATTTTACCCTTGGCAATTATAAAATAGCTCTGCATTTCATTATGACTACAGAATTTCACGTCTAATTGTCAGCCCCGAGAGAAGCACGGAGATAAACGCATCGTACACAAGCTCAGGCAAGAGTTTAACAGCACAATAAAATTATCTTAGTAGCAGTGTGTTCAGTTAATGTTAAAACCCCTTTTAATTTAAATTCTGCTCTATACAACAGCTATGTGTGTCCATGGAGGATATAGCATACCTTGGTCGGTACCTTGTATCATATAATGCTGCTCATTTCATTAGCCAATTTGCTAAATGCCAGCAAAAAAACCCAGTACTGTGATTTTTACTTTTTACATCAAAGAACACAAAACATTATGAAGGAAAAAAGTCACAGTTATTTCACACTGCTAAAAAACAGATGTCAGATTTGAAAATTCATCATTTACAAAAGAATAAATACAGTATGTTTAAATCATTGCACCTGTCAAGAGATTTCTATAGCTTGTACTTCAATTTCTCTAACTTTGCTAGTAGGGTTAGACGTATGAAAAAGAATCATTTACTAAGTCAATCAGTTTCCATAATGGCATCCCACTTATCGTATGTAGAAGCTACAAAAGTATTTAGATGTCAGAAAAATGAAAAAAAAGTGCTAAAATGTTTTGGCAGAATTTTCCAACATGCAGTATAATGACTGCTTTCAAAAAAAAGAATTTCTTGCGCTTCTTTTCACTGCATGCTTGTTTCCTGGCAAGTCTTCAGGGATTATTCACTCCTGCTGCAATACTTAATGACCTACTAAATGTAAAGTAACAGGTGCTCCGTTTTATAAAGTTTATGTTGAAACAAAAAATTGATGTAGGGTTAAATCCATTGGTGTGTTTTGAGAATCTTACAGAGTACTAAAAAAAATTAATTGATACAAATCAGTAATAATTAATAAAATCAATTGCACCCCATTTTGGTTATGGCATGCATTATTTAAAACTTTTTTTTTAGTACCTACTACCAGTCATCACCATAATGGCATAACACACTATTCCAGGAGATTGACATCTAATTTTCTGTCTCTTCTCTTGAATCTCAGCTCTATGTTAGAAAATGACACCACTTCTGAGAGAAACTGTCACACTCATGCTCAAAAGAGTGCAGAAATATTCAACTACCACCATGAGGAGATTTAGCATGCAAATCTAAAAAAAAAAAAAAAATAAATTCCTTAATCTCCTGATTACAACTATGGTGATTATTGACAATTGCATAGGACAAACATTTATTTTACATTATGATATGGCAGCAATCTTCAAATGTATATAAAGTACCTCTGCAAAAAGGTACTGTTTCCTGTTTCCACTGGAAAAGCCATCCATATTAGGTGTTACACTAGACTGACACAAGGATGCCCAGGAATTTCTCTCCACCACAGGAGACTTTAAGAATAAGCTAGACAAATGCATGTCAAGAATGATTCGGTGTAGCTGATTATAATTGTGTAAAAAACAAACTATAGAGAGATGATCTTTTAATGTCTCCATCAGTTTCATTTCCTAAGACAATACATATATCTCATTCTTTTCTTATTAAAAACATCTCCCTGTGAAGTTTCAAACAGTTTCGCTGAGCAGCTGGATTGCAGCTGTCCTTTAGAAGCCAGTGCATCTACGTTATATTGCCCACATTAATAAGGCAATTCAATATTCAGGGACATCCAAACGCCTAAGTGATTTCATTAAGAGCAAAGAGTCACCTGAGACAAAGCAATAAAGCGTTTTCCCCCAAGAATTCTGTAAAAGAGCAAACCTTTCACAAAGTACAAGGTAAAAGAAAATAACAGACTAAACATGTCTTCAGCTGGCAGTATGCCAGAGGTGTTGTAGCCTGACATGTCATGAAGATGCCACCTTCACTTCACCAGATTAACCACTCACCCATTGCTACAGTGCTTCCCAGTGTATACTACAGATCTCACCACAGTAATTCTAAAGGAGGGGCAAACGTGTTCACATCAGCAGCAGCAGCCTGTCAATCCATCTACAGCTATATTGTAAATATGCTGCGTTTTAAATGATGCTCCATATATACATACATAACTACCGACTTTTTTAAAGGGCTTCTCTTTCAAAAGGTTTACTTATTTGCTCAGGCAGTAGAATTTTTCTCTTTTTACCTTGGTATTCTGCAACTGCGCCAGGCTTGTGCAAGCATTTGCTAGGAGGAAATCTCCACTCAAAACAGCCATTTTATTTCCAAACTGCATATCCTTCAGGGGGCCATCGCAGGACTTGAGCTCACCAATGTTTACTATGCCACGATGCACCAGAAAAGCAGTGTGGATCAGTTCTGTAATCTCAGCCAGACTTCTTTGACTGAAAGAAAGAAAAAGGGCAATCATTTTTGATGCTATGAATAAGACAGAGATTCTTAATGAAAATAAACAAACAGCCACATGTGCTAAACAGATATTTTATGAATTGTCTTGTAGCTCTTCTATGTACTTCTAGAAGCCACAACTGAGGGGTATTAAGCATAGAGAAGTGACACCAAATATTTCCAGGTAAGCCGCAGGTACCAGAGGTTCCATTTGTTTGAATTCTTTCACAAAAGAAAGCAAAATAATCAATATAGTCATCATGGTGTTTTCTTTTTTTGTTTTGTCTACCAGAAGCTTGAGGGACACTGACATGAAGAAAATGCCAAGCAGAACGTACTGACGGGAAGGAATAAAGGATATATCAGCAGGGGAGCCCAAGCAAGCCAATCCAAACACCATAAGAATGTTGCAGTCAATAATGCTCAAATTAGAGTTAAATTAATAACAGGATACCTTGCAGCTCAATGCTACCAAGGGGTACAGACAGGAGAGGAAAAACAGTTGAACATTTTAGAACTGTGCACTAATCGTTGTTTCAGTCAAAAGCAGGAAAGGTGACTGTCCAGTGAAGGGGCAGACCTACTTTTGTTTGGATAGGTTTACAAATCACATCTAGCACATGGTGTGCTAGATTCTGAACTTTGAGTTTACAAATGCTCGTGAGAGGCTTGCCACAGAAGTTATTCCATTGAGGCTTGCCCTTTATTTTGATCTTTTGGAAAAGGCATGAAAAGAGTCATTAGCACAGCCCTCTTCTTCCCTCCTCCCATAACTCAATCCTGTAGCCCCCAACAGTTAGTGACTGCCACTCCAAAGATCCCAGAGACATCACCTTAGCTCAGAACTACAGCATAGCGTTGAACAGTCATAATAACCAAGCAGGGACTAAGGAGAGGGGGGAACAGAGCAATGCACAGGAGCATCCTTTTAATGCTGCAAACCTAGCTAGGCACAGGACTCCTCCTTATGAAATCTTCGGCACATTCACACCTTTTTGGACTCAAGCAATTCCCTTTATGGCATGGACACTTCACATATGAGCAAAAACACAGTCCATGCCCTCTAAATAGACGAATCAAGGCCTTAAAGTTCCAACTAATTACAGGATAGTACAAAGGCACGTTACGTTCCCTGCACTTACTCAAAAGTGGCCAAGCACTGAGTAACCAAACTGCTCCTTACCTTATGCATATACCTGCTGATACATGCTCAGGTTAGACTGTGCTTCAGTACTGCCATGGTACTGAGTAAATTAATTCCGTTTCCTCTGGACAGTGCAGATGTGTTGCAACTGCCCCAAACAGCATTAATTTAAAGTAACCTTCCGCCGCAAATACATGTGACCTGAGAAGAGCCCCAGCAGCAACTGTTTCAGGCCAATGATCCGAGCCAATTAGCAAGAGAGAAGAGTTAGGAGAGTCACACGGCCTGGGCAGGCATGCAAAAGGCAGATGAGCTTGGGGGAGAGGAATAACAGCTTTGTGATATATTTTGTCATGCACAAAAAAACCTAAGCTGTTTTAAAAGCTGCCTTTATAATTCGCAGCTTTGCAGAGAAGAACAATCCAAAAACCATTCTCCACGGAGACAATAAAACTGAATATTGATGCTGCTTTTCAAACAGGTGAGGGAGAAACTCACACAACTCAGCTGCAGTATTGTAATCACGCTTGGCTCGGCTCTCACAAAGGGTTAACAACATTTCAGGCTTGGAGAAAAAGACTAACAAGACATCCCGACGCTCCTGCTGTCATTGTGAGGGCAGCCCTTGGAGGAAATGTCCGTATCAATTCGGTTTATCAGATGGACAGCTGATCAACATTAAACAGACTTGCTCTGGGCAGATTGAGCCGAGCTACCTGTGATGAATAGCAATGAGAGCCCTCTGCTCCCTGCTGCCGAGCTCAGCCACTTCCGACTGCCGCAGATCCCAGGACATATGGGGATCCCTAGTGACGAGCACATAAAGCTGCAGCTAACTCAAGCGACGGCTCATTTCCCCCAGCTGAAAGCAGGCATTAATATCCTGAGGAGACCAGGCCCGCCTCTGTGACCCCCAACTACTGAAGCAAAACAACGACTGTCCTATTTCTTCATTTAATACGCTTTTAATGAAAATCCCCGCTTTGACTTCGGCATCGCTCTTTGTGAAAAGGTTACACAAATACATCAGTGTCATGCTTTCCAAATGCTCAAGATCTGGATGTTTTCATTTCTTTTTCTATAATTCGTTTGTTCTCCAAACAGTATTCACATTATTTGTGTTACAAGAACCATATTAGGCCCATAATGTGTGTCTAACTTTGATCTTACACACTGCTCTCCACTCTCTCTCCCTAACAAACTAAAAATACAGGAATTAAAACTAATGCAAAAATCGAAGGCAATGCATTTCGTAACACTTTTTGTGATCATCTCCATAATACCCAGGCAGAATAAGAAGTCCACAGAGCTGCTACAGATACAGGGGTATCCTTGACACGACTGCAAAGGCTAGTAGCCAACCATTAAACAGCTCTATTATGAAATTGCTATTGAATAGCTAAAGCAATACTTTATAGAGCTTTCTCAGTCCAGAAGGCAACTCAGTGATTAAACAATTTTGTATTTGAAAGAAGCTAATCCCAAAATATAAAAAATTTACATTTACGCATTGCTGGACTTAGAAACAGGGTGATGGGATTAGAAACTGCGACTGCTTCCATCCTGTTTCTGCTCCAGAGCCCCCATTCACCCAGTGAGTAAGTAGCTGCCACAAGAATTACCTACTACTGAGAAAACAGTCAACATCTTTAAACACGAAATTCCTAAATGCAAGCAGGCTAGGAATTGGGAAAGCTTTTTCACCAAATGCTAACACAGTACCACCCCTTCCACCTCTGAAGCAAGAAGTCCCTGCATACCAGCAGCAAATGCCCGAGACTCCACTTCCAGGCATCAAGTTTCCACAGATTATATACTATTTTAGGCTACACACACACCATAATCCCCTTCCAAAAATCAACCCACATGTAGAAATACACCCTGTTTTTTTAAAAAAGAATGGTACAGATGCTTGGACAGGACGTGGGGGACCTTGCTAAGAAGTTTTGAGGGGTGACAGTCCACCTTGCTTGACACGGTTTAACACATGCTTCTGACTCTTTGCGGCTGCACTTTCAGTACAGGCGGACCCAATCAAAACCTCTGATAAACGCTTGCTATAAAGTATCCTTTAGATTGTGAGCTGCGCAGGCTGCAAATGCCATCCTGGAAAGACAAAGGAAAAACTAACTCTGCAAGTAATGAAAAATCTCTCCAGCAAAGTCCATTGAAGCTATATTGACTGTAGGACTGTGAAACACCAGCCTGCAGGAAAACAAAAATTTTGTCACACGAACAATTACATCCTGCAACAAACAAAACAATTGCAATTGCTATTCCCTCTCTTTGCTCCCATCCCGCAATGAAAGCACACAGATGACTGACAAATATTTAAGTATGTTTTGGTGAACTTGGGTCAACTTCTCAGCAGACTTCAGGAAATCTTTTATATATGCCCATATAAACTAACTTAGTAGCTGCAACAACCTGCTACTGTGACGCCAAAGTAAGGAACACAGGTTTTGTATAAACCCCACTCTCATACACATACCACACCTACAGAAAAAAAGAAACTAATGGAGAGACTTTGTAAATATGCTTCCAACTCAAAAAAATAAAAAAAAGAGCGCATTCCATAATTTTGTTCTGAGTGAAAACTTCCCATCTGTAGGCCTTGGAGCCTGCCTTATCACAGTATCACTGTAACTAATGGGTTTACAGTGATGAACATCTAATGCAGAATTCAACACAAATATCAAAGCCTACAAAAAAGGTATGATGAGATAAAGGAGACTGGCAAAATACTGAAACAAAATAGGTTTTGATTGTAAACTTTCTATGTAACTTTGAAGAAATGAATTTTGCAGCATTTCCTCCTGGTATCCTGAATACCTTCTTTGTTGTTTGTGTTACCTTTAAAGAGTTACAGCTGTGAAACATTAGCCAGTACCATCTCTTCAAGAGTTTTTATAAGTGACTTCAGTCCCTAAATTAAAGTCATACTATAGAAACAAATAATACCATTTTGTAAAACATATGAGAATACAAAAATATTAAAATAGTTCACAATTGCATTGCTGTGAACAAAAGAGGACTTCAGCTTAAATACTTCTCTGCAATATTTTTGATAGAAATTCAAGTTCTCAGTAACCACAAGAAAACTTGAGTTAGTTTAGCTTTCGTTGTAAGCCAACCATCAGAACTACACTGGGCCTCTCAAAGGATGACAGGTTACACAAAGAAGCATTTAATAATTATGTTATTACTAGGCCTAATATTTTGCAGAAATGGGCCAAAGAAAGTAGCCACTAAAAGCCCTACCTGAAAACTTTTGAAGCAACTGCAATGAACAAAGATAATGGAACTGATTGATCAAACATTCTTTAAGAACTCTTATCATTGAGCCCTTGAATGAAGGTGACTAACAGTACACATCCAAGATTTGAACGTTTTCTTTGTGATTGTCAATTCAATAGTTTTCCTTCAATATACAAAGGATTAATTTGGATGAAAAGCCCTAGATTCGGGGCTTAAAAATAAAATACCAGCATCCATTCTATTTAAGTGACAACTATAATAATCTATATATACACATCTATGAATCTGAAAAACAAAAAAAGAAATAGTTCTTTAGTGGAAAAATTATATATGAAAAAAACATTAGCTAAAGAATCCAAGTAATAATCTCAGGTACTGACAATGTATTTGGGCAGAGCCTGGTATCTGATTTTACTGATTTTGTGAACAACGAACAGAAAAAAAATATTTATAATGACAAAAAGGTGCACACACTACATTCAAGTTGATCCTGTATGCTCTGGGTACTATCTGGTGCTGCACCAAGATAGCTCACATAGTTACACAGCAAGAAAGGGCAATGTCTTTCACAGTTCTTTCTTCCATTCACCTGTCAAAGTCAATGCCATGGTTACTAAACCACAATTAGAGGAACAACATATAGTGAGTAACAAATAACATCATGGTGATAGAAAGTCTCATTCTCACCTTGTATGTATAGTCCCTTCGATAACAAATTAAAGGGCGAGGGGCAGGTGTTTAAGCCAGTCAACATGTGTGGCAGGTTGCTGTGGTTTCATCAACAGGAAAAATCTTCACAGCAGACTTAAGCAGAGCACAAAATATTCACTTCATTACCGTGACTCATATCTGTTATACAGCAGAAAATATCTACCCACTGTTATCTTTTTAACAAGGTCAGAGACTAAGAGTTTTGTGGTTCCTTCTATCTTGGTCACTAAGACACTGTTAGGGGTGTATTCCAGATGAGAGATAAATGAAGCTGAAAGACATTAGTTCTATGAACTTTACTGAGTATGTTGTTTAATTGCATTCCTAACAACCAGTTAAAAAATCAACTGGCTCATCTCCTCATCCTAGCATCACAAAAGTTTTGAAGTAAAACTTGTACAAACACTCCTCCACATGTTTTTCCTTCTTTGTTTTTGAAAAGATCTTACGTTTTCATTCTGTATCGCCCCACCCTTCAACCCCCCTCCCGATTATTGTTTTGGTTCTTTTCATCGCAATTTGTCTTAATAAGATCTTTCCTCAGCCCATTATAGGTTTTGAAAATGTCTTCTGATTTTTAGTGGGCAGATAATCACTTTAACTCAGCAAGCCAGTTTTCCTTGGAATTGTAGGTTGGCAGTAGAGGGAGAGGGGAACTTGAAGGCAGGGTTCTGCTCCTTTCCTTAATGCAGGAATTATGATGAAGAGTTTTTGCAGGTCTTGACTTAACTGTGAGGTCTACTACAGAACACTTTGTACTCCAGACAACAACATGAAAGTTAACTAACTTGTATCAGTTTCCAACTACTGCCACTGATGTGCCAAGACAACACCACCACAGTGTAGCCAGAAGCCCTTGATGCTGGGAGCCAGCTGCCTACACCAAACTGCAATCAATCCACATGGGCATCATCACCCCCAGCAAAACGAAGCCCTAACTGGTGAACCTGTGTCTGAGGGCTCTACCTGACTTACTCCTATAATCAGCATCACTGGCCAAAGAATAGTGGTCGCAACTTACAGCACATTTTTCTTGGGCTGGATGGTGTCATCATGGCAATTCCCTTTTCAAATCACACAGCCTAAAAGAAATATACTCCCAGCTTGGAAGCAAAAGCATCAGTTATGGGAACCAGGTGAGAGAATTGAAACAAAGACCTGATAAGAATCACTATGTCAAGTTTTAGTTTAAAAAGAAAAGCTGTTTTAATCAGAAGAAACAGGAGAGTAATACCACCAGAATCACTATGTCAAACTGATGTTTTCCAGTTTCCAGAGGCAGGCATGCAGGCTGGGACCAATAAAGAAGAGGAAACCTGTTCAGTAAGAAATATCTAGCCATATTAAGATCCAGAAACCAGTGACAGTGCAAGTGTGTGAACAGATGAGGAGCAGGTGGGCTAGGCTGACAAGGTAAGAAGAATCCAGATACACTCACCTGTGTTTGTCCTTTGCAACCGTCTTGCTATTAAAGTTCCTTCTACAAGGGGCAGGTATTAAAAGAACATTTTCATTACTCAAACTTGAGATGTGGTGGCAGGACTAGGTATGGTTTTCAATCCCCACAGACCAGGATATGAGAAACTTAAATATCTTAGTTATTACAGATTCCATAAGCACTAAAAAGTGTTAAAATGTAGATACCAATTATTTTCCTTTTCTTAGAGATCCTTCCTACACTGCTAGAGAAGAAATGAACTCTGAACATGAGCCAGTACTCACAAAAGTAGTGATAAAAAAATGTGGCTTTACAGTCCAGGCTTTATGGCTTTTTCATTTTTTAAAGGAGGGCTGGTTAGCTTAACCTAACTAATCAAACTGAAGGAAAAAAGAGCATTCACCTGAAGATGTAAAGAAAAAATTAATGAATTATCTAGAAAAAGATTTCTTGGATTACTTGAATAGTGATGTCAAAAATCAGTAATAAAATTTAGAGCTACTAACCCATAAACATATTGTCCAATTTATAAAATCACATATAATCCCATTTTTAAATCACTAGTTATCCCTATGGGAAGATTCACACTTCAAAAATGAAGTAAAGCTGTCAAACGCAATATTGTGTTTTTACATGGCAATTATCAAGATTTAAACTTTTATTAAAAGGTAAGTTGAAATTCCAGTTGGGATCTGCTACAGACTACATTAACAGCTATGTAGACCATATAAAATACTACAAGTAATTACAAGAGCTGAAGTGTTTACTTCTTTAAAGATCTACTTCCCTCATTTTGTAAATAATGATGCAGATATTCAGAGTGTTCAGTATGCTCGTGCAATAATGTATATTGCCAATATAATGTACTGACACTAGCTCGAATTTCTAAAAGGAACTTTGCTAGCTCAAGAAACGTTCAACTTGAATTCTCTATATTAAAAATTCACTTTGCTACAAAGAGTTCTTATCAGAACTAAAAATTTAGGTAGAAGTGAATGTGAGCTAAATATGTTTGTGATATGAAAATGATATAATCTAAACCAGCACACAAAAATTCTTCATAAATATGACAGATAGTATTCAGAAGCATATAAAATTATATATGGACAATATTTTCAATGACAAAACAAGCCGAATCAGTCAGATAAACAGAAAAATGTGAAACTTCTTGGAAATGCTTTGAGTGTATCTTTTTTCTTATTTTGCTATATGACCAAAAGCCACAAATCCCAAGTATAAAAAGACTAAGCTGATTAAAAACAAAATGCCAAAAAATCGTGGCTTAGACAAAGCCAAACCAGCTATAATTCCTTCCTTATCTAGCTCAGACAAACTGGAAAACTGATAGCAACAAATACAAACCAGAGAAACTAGTCAAGGAAGGAAACTGATAATGGACTGGATGAGAAAATGCAGAGATGGACTGGGACCTGAGCAAAGACAATTTAAAAAGGATATATTAAAAACCCTCAAAGCCAAGAAGAACTTTAAGAACTGCACTGGCCCATTAGGTAAGGCTTGGCAGAAACACAACCACATAAAGGAAAGGGATTTTCAAAAACTAGTTATATTTTTAAGCAACACATTTACACAAACAGGTATTTATATCTCTTAGCTCAGCAGTGAATAATGCTCATGCATAGAAGCAGTGGGCAAGATTTTGCAGTTAGTAAGTCCAGAGAACTTGCACTCAGGAGAGAATGCAACAGAAAAGTTTGGAAAATGGTGGGATGAGGGTGAAGGAACAGACAAGATCTGGATTATCAAATAAAAAACAAAATGTGACTGTTGTCAAATAGATCAGCAAGATCCATAGATGATTTAAGGGACGAATACTAGCAAAACTATCTGATACCAGTAAAAATTATTACTTGGAAACTTCATTCAAGAAGAATTTGGGAAAGGAGAAAAAAGTTGAGAAGAGTCGTACTAACAGTCAAAGCAAAGAAAACAGACAAAGTGAGGAACCAAAGCTACTTAATGCAAGAAGAAGGCTGATATTGAATCTGTAGATTTAGTCATAGCCCTTTAAAGAAAGTATTTACACCACAGAAAACAAATTCAATAGAATATGCTGCTTATCAAGCAAACATAAATTAAGACCTGGTAGCCTGAACCTAAGCAAATTCAGACGATTAAATAAAGCGAAGGCCCTTTCCAAAATCTATTACAAAGAGCAATGATTGACTCTCCCTCAACAGCACAACTGCAGATAACACCTAATGATATCCCATTGCACAAGCACTGAAGCTGATTTAAGCTGGGGAAATCCTATGTTTTGTAGTGCAAGCCAACCTGACTATCAGAATGATGTCTCTTAGCTACTCATTAATTAATGAGCCGTAAAGCCAAGGAAAGGAAACTTTTCAGAAAATAAACAACAGATGACTTAGATTTGGCAGCAGATAATGTTTGGCCAGAAGCCTACCTTTTTCAGCAGACACATCAAAACCAGAACCATTCAGCCCATTACAGTTACCTCCCATCCCCAGCACAGGAGTATATAAATCCACCAGCAGGCTGAAAACCCTTCCATTACCACAGGTATATTAATTCTATCAAAGCACATAGAAAAAAAATATTCCACATCTATTTGAAGCAAATTCTGCAAGAGGAAATAACCTACATTCAAGATTCATGTCTGTCTTCACATATTTAGCCATCCACATTGGTATTTGTATCTGCATTTGATGCAGTACTAACCTGGGAATACATACAAGTATTCCCACAAAGAATAGAAGATAAAGAAAAATGGAGACCATCTACAGAATTATTTTCTAGATATAAGGGTGTGTATTTTACCTAAGTATACACATTTTCTTTAATTACAGTTTTCCATATAACCATTAGGGGGTTCTAGCCATGCAAGTCACATTTATTAAAGGCAGCATGTCAAATAAGAGTTGACAATTACAGGCTATATCAATACACATTATGCCAGATGGTAATGAGCCGTACACAAAGGGCCAGCCATCCAAAATAATCACACCATTTTCCACAGAAATGTTGAAGAGGTTATGGTTTATTACACAGTTCTCATTAGATATACAGTGGCAGCATTAGCAATTTTTCCTTCATTTGTGTCTCATTTAAGACTCTGCCCCCACAAGCCCATTTAAATTAGTACACAAGGTTAAAATCATTACGGTCACTGGGAAAAAAAAAAAAAAAGGTCGTATTTTTATTTTACAGTAATGGTAGATCAAAGGTCCCCAGAATCTATTATTCTCTCAACTATTATCTAACACAGGATACTAGAAAGAATTGTCATTTGCCATGAAGAAAGATTTTAAATGAGCAAACTTAGTATAACTTAATTAATAACTGAAAGTGAAAAATACAATTAGGTTTTGACACAAAGTGGTAAAAGTCCTAAAAGTTGAAACTGAACTTTCAGCCTTGGCTTTGAACTTTCTCACCTGCTTTTCAATTTGCTGCTTTAACATCATGGAAATATTTAAGTGTCCAAAAGGTAACTCGTTTTTCACAACAGATGGAAAAACAATTGTCTCAAACAACTAGAGTGCCATGTCTGAGAAAACACCTCTAAGATGATTTAAAGTACCTTTCTGCCCAGCTACATGCGTTGACTTCTAGTTAGACAATTAATGTTGGAGACATTTATTTTCCCATCTTTTTGTGTTTATAGATGATATGTGGGTAAAAGATGTAATGAGGCAAATGTAAAAATTTGTCAGCATGAGCAGGAATATGTTTACCGCTTAAAAACATGCCAATGTCCCCCAAACTGCAACTGACAGCCAGCATTTGGAAGTCCTAAAACTGTGAGCAAGAAGAACTTGAGTACTGGACATGCCACCCGACAACATGACCGCAGAGAACCGTCTCTTCACCCAACGTTTCTCTTTTGAAGTGTGCAGTGCACTTGGAAATCTGGGTCTCTGACCAGGGAGCCACCCAGTTCTCAAGGACAGGGCATCCTTACACCTCCTTCCTCGGCCACTCCTGCGGAGTTATTCTGCCGTTACAGAAAATGTTGAATTATTCATCTAGCCAGATGGCAGAAGAGTGAAAAAAGTCAGTCTCCAAGAGATTATGGGAGAGAAAGGTGGGACACCTGGACTCCAGTTCCTCCGCCACACAGTTACTAGAAGGGAAACATTACAAACGCGTTCCTGACCTAGGTGTCTTATATCTTTGTGTGAACATGTTTCTGCAAATTCAGACAGAGGAGTACACGGGATTCACATTCTTTAAAATTCTTGAAGAAGCCAAATCTGGACTTGCTGCATTCTCAGTGAAGGCTTAGTTAGTGGCTAAAGAACACAGAGTAATGATAACAACACACCTCCAGTCTGGAAATCCTACTTAGAAAATTTCCTAGTTAAACCAATCGACAAATCTTACCTGTGTTTTGCAATTGTTTGAAAGACAAAAAGCTTGTTTTACTTAACACGGTCTTAAAAAAAAAAAAGCTTGCGACATTAAAAAGAATTCCATTAATTCCAGGCAATGCCAATCTATGACAACTGAACAGGTACTCTGATAACTAAATAGAGTAAACCGTTTTCTATCAACAACAATATTTTGCGTTAAGTTCATCCTACTACCTGCCATTTTTACAATTAATTTTGTTACTGACAAAACTACTTACCCAACAAGGTGTCACTTTCACAGGCAGACACCAGCAAGTATAAAACTTGTGCAATGTGAAACAAATGCAGTCTCTGATTCATTACACAACCCAAAGGGCATCAGGCTAATTTAATATTCTAAGCAGAACATAGCAAACATCATGCAGTTTTATACAGTTATTTCCATGCTAAGGTTCCAGACAGTTCAAAGTAAGCTTAAATTCCGTAATGTTAATTCAAAAATGAACACCAGTAACCACCTCCAAGAAAGCTGATAAAGCAAACCCACCTCTGCATAACTATCACTGGTCTAGAAACAACACAATAATCACTGTTTCCTTAAAACAGCAGCACTTTGTTTTTAATACTAAAGGTAAAAATTAGACATTTCAAACTGATGGGGTGAAAGAAGAGCAAACCATAAGAAGAGTTTACAATGGAGTATAATGTAGCAGTAAAGGTCTTCTTTCTGGCTTACTGAAGTGAGCAAATTGCAGGTATTGTAAACAAGAGTCTAAAAAAGGCACAAAAGAAAATGATCAAAAGCTTTGGCAACAGAATGGCCTTGGGAAAAATGTGACAGTAGAATACAACATGAAAGGAAAGACAGCAAGACTCAAAACTGAATAAGGTATGTTGATCAAAAACCTCAAAAGTTGAGATATGAACTAAAGAATTGATTTGTGGGCTGGATGGCATTGCTATCATCACAGCAGAAATCAAAAGGAACATGATGATGGAGAAAAATCACATATTTTGTAATGGAAATGACCAAGATTCCTTCCCATGTGATGGCAGCATGTGTCAGCCAGACTGCTTGTGGGTACCACCCAGGATGCCCATCCATCCAGGATTACCCAGATTTGCTCTACAGGCCCTCAACAACACATATCCTTCAATACATCCCATGCATCTATTCCACAATAGATTTCACATCATGGTTTAAAAATAGTCCTGACTATTCTGTGTTTTATTTAACTAAAATATTTAGATACTTGCATTAAAACTAACTGCAGGGATATGAAGGGAAATGAAAGGTCTCACTCTCAGGTAAATGGAAGAAACAAGCTACTAACAATTAATTTTATGACCATACTTCCTCTTGCTTTTATTAGTTATTTCTCAGCCCTCCAAGACTCTGAAGCATGGCTATCATTTTACTTGCAATGACTATGGGAGACACTTTGAACCAATATAATAGAAATTCCCAGTCCTGTGTATTGTCAGCTATGCTGAGATTGCCAGTTTGACTTATCACTTCAACTTTTCCCCTGAAATATCTCTGAAGACTTTGTCTGTAATTGTATTCAATGTAGCTGAAAGATAAGGTGCAGTAACCTTGACATTAAATCTCTAGTACTAATGACACCTGAAATACATGGAATCTTTTTATGTGAGAGCAAAGAAGATAACCTTTCTTATGCAGTGAAGAATGAACACTTGATAAATGAGCAGTCCTGGTAAAAGAATAGATGGTTCATATGTCTAACAGCACAGGAAAAAGGCATCAAAAAATAAAATGTGAATCATTGGAATAGAGTGTACCAGATAGGGTTGGGATTTATTTTACAACTCTCTCTATATATATATTTATCATGCTTATATAAAAAAATACTGTATATTCTGAAATACTCATAAATATGCAAGATACAGAGGGGGGGGAAAAACATACACTGCTTGCATAACCACAGGTACCTCATACTATCAAGGGAACATGTCCTATTCTCAACAGCTGTAACTGCATTTCTGTTAAGCCAGCAACCAGAAGTGTGGTTATAACAGGTGCTCTCCTCTCCCCTCCCGGATTTCCTCTGATCAGAACTGGATATGGACATTAATACCATATATTAAAATTGTTCATTACAGGAATGCTTTTGCTTTTCACAAAGCAGAACTATGCAGCAGATGGATATTGCCTGCCATGCACAAGGAAAGAGACTAATAGCTAAAGGGAGACAGCAGACTTCTCTGAGACCTTGTCCCTTACACCAGGTGTGTTGACAGAATTGCCAGCAGGGAAAGGATAATAAACCTTTTGGAGCAAGGCAACGACTGCTGCTTCTGGGACCATATCAGCATAGTAACAAGCATTTGGTGCTGTTGAGGTCTGCAAAGTTTTATCATTGTTATTCATATATATTTTATGCAAATAGAGTACCATGGGATACTGAGAAAAAAATCTTTCTTTTGATTAGAAAAATGACTTACTATTATACCCTTGCCACAATTTCCATCTATTTTTACTTTATTAACAGTGGTTCTATAAGGTATCTGAAAACCTCATGCTTTCATTT
This sequence comes from Serilophus lunatus, assembly GCA_013399895.1. Taxonomy (NCBI): domain Eukaryota; kingdom Metazoa; phylum Chordata; class Aves; order Passeriformes; family Eurylaimidae; genus Serilophus; species Serilophus lunatus. The sequence goes on along the minus strand of VXBA01004365.1, from coordinate 1,047,580 downwards.
TTTGGTTCTTCCCTCTCAGAATGATTCAATCTATACACTTTAATAAGGGATAAAATGACACCAACCAATTCAAGCAACATTAACCTCAAGCGAGTGATGATGCAAAGACAGCTATATGCTAATAAGCCACCTTCAAGAATAAATTTTGTTTCTACAGAATTCCTACATGAGTCCAAAAAATAGGATCTTTTATTGACTGTAGTTACTACCAGACCTTTGCTAAAATTTAATTTCCTGACTGGAACTGCATATGAATTTAGCTGAACTTTCTGTACTGATTTTATTGCACGGGAATCAAAAACCAGAATGAAATTTCTGCTAGAAGGGACTGAAGTCAGCTTTCCCCAGAACACTGTCTTGGTGAAACGTAACGATTATGAGAAAGAAATCAGAAATTCTATACAGTGTAAAGTAAAACTTGCTTATGTTCCTTCCCTTTCTGGCAATAATAGATGCATAATGTATTTGGCTGCATCTTCTGTTTCCACAAAAATGTACACAAATTTGGCCGAGTCTTTGGAAAAATTAAAAACTACAACTGTAAACACTTAAATGGACTTCAAGAGTTCAGCAATCAAGCTCCCAAAATCTCACATGTACCAGCCATGCTCCATAATCATGCTGGCAGTGCTGATGAGAAATTTTCAATTGCTGCAAACCTTAGAACAAAACAATCATCTTCCCAGTTTCTCTTTTGACTGCATAAGCACCTTCTCAAACACAACACAATTAGAGTACTCTATTATATTCATAGTCTTGCAATCTCTACCCCTAATTTCTTATTCCTCTTCTCAAATCACGGTCCTCATATATAATTCCAGTAATTTAAACTCAGAATTCAACCATTATCTCCAAATCTGGACTTGCTAGTCTTGCAAGACATTCATGCCTAAAACCTCTTATTAAGTAATAATTTAACTTTCTTCTTTAATCTAACAGCCAAAGTGGAACATAACTAGGACTAATATTCTCCATTCCAACCTAGTGAAACACCATCTCATGCCCATTGAAAATGTTTCTGCAAAAATGATTCATGTTTATTAAGTTTCCACCAGGTTAATTCCTAAGTAATTTGTCTTTCACTACTGTATCAAATAAAAATCCCACTTTGTCTGAGAAGATGCACACACTTTTATTTCACAGGAAATGTCTACTTAAAAGGAGGTCAGTCCAAATATTTGTTTCATGCAGCCCAACTGTCACCCAAAAGGAAAACGCAGTTCTGAAACTAGGCATTTTGATCTGACAATATTGTCCAGAATTCCAAGTAGAATCCTTTCTCCACTCCTTCAAAAAGAAAATAAATCAACTCAGTACTACCACCATCACATGAAAGCTTCTCTTGCCTCTCTTCCTTTTTTTGATGCCAAATTTTTTATTACCTTTATCAATCCTGGCTATAATATTACAATAAGCAGTAACTTCTTCTCTCTCTTTTCTTGTATTTTCCTTATCTACCTCTATGTACTCACGCACCCACCTTCATACTGGAATACATTCCAAATAACCAAGTTTCTCTGTCCAGCAACACACTTCCCTGTCTATAGCACACACAATAACACGCTGCCTTTCTTTTTTAATATTGTTTGCTCTAGAAGCATCTCAAAGCTGCCAAATTTCATGTGAAAATCTACAGAAGGTTAAAGGCCAGATATCAATGAAGTGGTAAGAAATATTCACTCAATATAAAATGTGCTCAGGGTCTAGAACATGCCATTATTTCAAGTGGAAGAGAAGAAATGTTGCACAGTCTTTATACAGTCTCATATTTTCATATACATGTACTTGTGGAGCAAAATGAAGACCTTCTCAAATCCATCACAGCAGATGAAAAATTTTGTAATACCTTCAGTTACATTATATCAGAGTACTGACAGAATCATATTAGGACAATAAATTAATTGGTATAGTAAGTCTCATAACACTTTTTCTGAGTATTGTAGAAAAGTTTACTGAAACTGCATAATTGCATTGTAAAATTTGTCAAGGGAGAAATTAATAGGTTGTGCCTGGAACGAGGACAGCTGGTACTTCAGTAGATGGAAAAAAATGAGATATTTTGGGACTGTAGGACAAATAAAGTACATAGATACCTAAGAACTTGCAGTGAAGCAACTGGTCACACTGATATTATCGTTCTGAGGGATAAGCAGTCCCCAGAGCTGTTGTTTGCTTTCATCACAGCACTGGACTGTGCTTAGGGGATGGCTGGAAATTTCTCTTCACAAATGCTATTCTATTTTTTTTGTATAGGAAACGTGAAAGTTCTCAAGTAGAAAATTGTTGCAAGAGAAAGACTTCACAGCAAACCACTAAAGCTCAGAACTGGCAAAGTGCTCTGGTGTGTGGAGAGGAAAGCTGTGCTAGGTCATGTTACCCACAGGTCACCTGGCCTTTCTTTGCAAAGCTCCCACTAGGGTGAAGGCAGGGCTTTGTTGCTCCCACAGCTGCTCCTGACCCACTGCAAAATTCCATCAGTGTTGCTCTGGCTTTGCATGCTGTGCTGCACATCATGGCAGTCCAGCTCTCACTTCACAAGCACTGGGAGGAAGAAGCCCCAAGAAAAAGGAGGGTTGGACAGACAGACACAAGGCAGCATCATGATTTCTTCAAGGTAAGCCATCTCTACTGTGCTTTTTTTTGATACAAAAAATTACTTCCTTCTAAAATGGAAAGCAAACCCACTTTGTAACGTACATATTGCTCAGCTACCTAGTGCGAAGCAGACTTATTTTGAATGAGATTTGAGCCCATATTCTTTGCAGAGCTTTTGATCAGCTGTAATGCAGCACCTTTTTATTTATTCTACAACGTAAGGAGAGGACCTTTTCTTATTCAGCATATAATTGCTGTATTTGCACATGCTGTGTATCCTGAAAACAATAAAAATTAATGAAGAAAAGTACTGGTTGTAATGAATTAGTAATATTATCAGATTTGTATTTGGAGTTTATTTTTATTGTTGTGGATAGAAAATTATCAATAGGAATATGTAATCAAGTTGTATGTGCTTTTCATCTCCTGAGACTCGTCTTGTAAATGAGATGAAGAATCTCATAGGATTAATCCCCGAGAGCAAAAACTAAATAGAATAATTTGGAAGAACTGCTTAGATTTCCTCTCACTAAAAGCAATGGGAATGCTATCAAGGATTGGGAGATAGAATTATGTCTTTTATAATCTTTAATAAATACATCACTGCTCATATTTTGACATACTTTTCCCATTATCTTTCAAACAATTTTGTCAAGAGCATTGTACTTCTTAATGTATTTAGATATTGAATATTTCAGGACCATGCATTTTCTCTACCAGTTAATTAGCTAAAGCTTCCACAGTACATGCTATTCGGGATACTGTACCTTTGCTGAAAGCTAGTCTTCCAGAAGATAGAAATAAGAACACTAAGTCCCAGAGGAAATCATTTTTATGATAAAGAGTCCTAATGTGCCCCAGTAAAGGTGAGGATTGATTGTTATGGCCTATTGTTACTATAATTAGAAGTCAAACATCAATTAGCAGTTTCATTAATAAGATTAATCTCTGCAATATCTGCAGCTGAGACCCAGGGCTTGTGTGCAACAAACCAGTGTGAATTTAAAGTGCAACAGCTATTCTGCACTAAAACTTCCAGGCTGAATACTTACATCACACAAATATTCTATGAGCTACATTCTAACCTCATCAATTTCAAAAAAATTTACTCATGTTTGCCATGGCTTATCAGCTAAGAGGCTTTGTAATGGATTTGTTTTTTCTTTTCTTTCTTTTAAAGGAGGAGTATTTGATTTCTTTCCGTAGAACTAATAATCAAATATAGATTAATATGGAGACACATTTCAGTTGGAAAGCATTTAAACAATTATTTAAGATGATGAACATCTTTATAAGTGTCTACAGTAGAAAGAATCTGCTGGAAAAACTTTACTGGTGAGCTGAGCAAGTGAAGATACAGCTTACACAGTGGAAGACCTCTTTTGCCAGAGTAATGTTGACCTGTTCCTAAACCAGAAGGCAGCCCTTTGCTACTGTAGTCACCTACTCCAACGGGAGATGCTACAGCCATAATCGAATCTTAGCTGTTTGGCTGCATTAACAAGCACAGGACAGAGGCTACTTGTCAACAATTGGGGCACTGAGGGAATGCAGAGCCCAAGCTGTACATCTTCATACAGTATTCATTCTGTTTTTCACTCAACGTGGAACGCCCTTTACGTTTTCTCATTTTCCAGAGAAGGTGTGCTCATACCTCACATGCTGTTATGCTGAATACATAAAACAGCGTTGCCATTTCAGATCCTTCTCAGCCGTAAAATCAAAGTCCAGCAGCAGTCCAGGCCACAAGCACAAGTAAAGCCAACAAACATTTGTTCATTTGTGTAAATTCGTGCAGACTGCGAGTCTCAAAAGCACACTATAACCAGTGTATTATCTCTGAGCTTCTGAGTATGCTAGTCCGTATTTATCTTTGCAGACTGAAGTTGTCCAAGGACCACTATTCACATAACCTTCAATTCCATTGAGGCAGCCAGAGTGCCTTTCATGCATACAGCAATAAAAACTGCTCTAACAAGCACCTCTGTTACAGCTGCCATGGAACAGGTTTTGGAGAAAGAACAGATAGAGCTGCAGATGGTGAGCTGTCACCTATGAGAAATAGAAGAGATTTCTATTGTCCTAATAACACACAGCAATTTGTCCCTAATACCCTCAAGACAGACAAGAACTTCACACTTCTGTCCTCATAACAGGCCTTGACACAGTCAGCATTTCTAATTCTGAAAATCTTGGGATGGAAAATTCTTTGGATACTACAGCTTTTGAATGACCTTAAGGACATGTTAGGAATGGCCTAACAGCCTAGATTATGCCAACATCAGTGTGTCCTCTTGTGAGCTACATATTCATGAATGCACACCAGTGAGAACATTAAATACAGAGCATGATGCCACAGGTGGGGAGTAGAACATTCACTCGTCTATTGAAGACATATCACCTTGTGAAGAAGACTATGTTCTTGAAAGACCTGACCTTCATGAAGAAAGCTAGATGAGTCTGACTTCATTGCTGACTCTGTTTTTATAAAGAGGTTGATCTACAAATCTCCTGATATTCCTTTCAACTTGAATTATCTTGTGAACTAGATGTACTATCAGCTGCATCTGGTTAACCCTAAAGGAGGTTAATGGAAGATTGAACTTCCTCTGAAGACAGTGTAAAGCTCTTTGGAATACAGGAAAAGAAAACAAAGTTAAGGCCAGACTTTGTGATCAGATCTGACAAGAAAAGCTGGGAGAAAGCTAGATGGAACTGCAAAGGGATAGAGAAGTATGTCCTCTGTCCTTAGGGTCCCTAGAAAGACACCTGCTCCCTCATGACTGCTTTGTAATTGAAGAAACTTTCAGAGAAAAAGCAATGTAAGGGTGAATGAATCCACTGGTTAAGATATGGATTTAAATTTGAAAGCAGTATGCTTTTAGAGAATGTTAGAACAAGATGACTTTGGTATAGACACAATGACAAAAGAAAGCATGTGAAATCAGACTGTGTGGCCTCAGTGTCTGTGTGCCTCCCAAAAACGGTACCCAAGGCACTTACTAAGAAGCACTACTGGAACACGATGAGCAAAAGACCCAAAATCATAACAAGGAGTTGGCATCTGCTGTCAACTTACACTTAAATTGGAATTGCTTTTATTGGAAGCAGCATTTAATGCTGGTTCCAAAATCATCATTAAAACACTGAGTAAAAGGAGTTCATGTTCATGATTCCTGTCATTACAGTAGTGCCACCACTCTTACAAGCAGCAGGAACAATTCTGATTCAGAGACAAGTTTATCCAGTGAGTATCTTCTTATAGGAAAGCATGTTTGTCTTGCAAAGAAATTAATTCGTGGAGCTCAAAAGGTCATCTGCATCATTCTAAGGAACAAGGAGAAAGGACAAAGCCCAGTATTGATAGTTCAAATACACCAATCTGCTGAATTTACCAGGTGGATTTACCAGGTTCAGGTATAGAATTCAAATAGTACTTTTTATGTCCTTATTTATATAAACATAGGCACACACCTGCAGAGTCTGGTAGAATAAAAAAGTCTTTGCTTGTCAATGATCATAGCATCCACCATGTCGATGCACCAGCAGACTTGACTAAAAAAAAGGACTTTTTGTTGTTTAAATCTCTGACAAGCACTCGAGGAAATCTGCAGAGCCGACTCAATGGATGTCACTACGAGAGGGTATTTTTACAATTGGTACTAACGGCCAAAAAAAAAAATAGCAAAACACGAGAGAGATGAAATACCAATCCGCTGTATTAGAGCCAAGGATACTGATGCCTGAAGAGGTAGCTTATGTTTGTTCTTTGGTGTCACTTGCATTTCAAGCTGCAATACAGAGGCTATGTCAAGAATTCATTACTCAGTATAAAGCCAAAGTCATTGCACAGTCTCCATCCAGTAGCATCTGGTAAGTGCCAGATATGAAGAGAACAAGAGACCCTTTGGGTATATAGTGAGAGGATCCAAACCAGTCTTGGTATCTTCAATTATAAAAATCTACCTCCAACCATGGAGCATAGAGCTGCCAGTGTTCAGAGATCATATGATCCTGGAGTTCCAATTAAAAATCTCACTTCCACCAGCAAAGTAAAATAACAGCAAGCTGTGTACTTGACGATCCACATGAGTTTTGCTCTGATGGAAGGCAATGTAGTATCAGACTCGAGTATAATCACCAGATAGGAAAGGGGTCTCAATGCTATTATGGAGCTCTAGCCCCCTGTGTATCTAAGGTGTTCTCTGATACTGTTAGCATGATAAATTATTGTTACTTTGATTCTGCCTAAACCTCAATGCAAGCTCTGCTTTCTCTTCAGCACAGGAATAAGGAGTTTCAAGGGAATATAGGATACACGCTTTGCTTGAGTACAGGTAGTGACATCAAACTTTACATGATACTGCTTGCGTACTCCGTTGTGAGCACTACAATTCATCCTTATATTTCTGTAGCCAAGGAAATATATTCTTTTACACTCAGAGACCAGCAGAAAGTTTCAACTTTAGGAAATCTGTCCAGCAGCTGAAACAGAGCTATTTATTATTCTGCTACTTCTCTTCAACCTCTTTTGGGATCACTGGTGCTGAGTTGGAAATAAAGCCAGGTTTTTTTCCCTGCCAATAGGAATAAAGGCAGGTTGCTGCCAACATGATAGGGAGGTGGCTGTTCAGAGTATAGCATGCCAGGCAGGCTTTTATAACACTTCCTCCCTTATCTTTAGCATGGCTTATAAGGCAACCAGCAGTTACTATGATATCCCTGCATACAATGGCCCCCATGGCCCGAGCTTAATGCAGGCAGATCACGACTCCTGCAAATTACGAAGTGCTAAAGCTGGAGGCAATGCTGGCCAGAGACAGCAGCATTTAACTACATTAGCCCTGTTCCTGTAACTACCTAAATTGTAATTCTCATTATTCTGGAAAACATTGCTCTCTGGTAGCAGCCATCAGTTTTGTTCCATTGTGTACCAGTGAAAAACAGATGCCAGCTAAGAAGCTAGATAATCTATTTTTATAAATATGTCAATTGTCTCATGAATTGACATATCAAGAGAACAGGATAAGAAAAAAAATTTTTTGCTATTCCAAATTCAGCTCTCAGTGTCTTTCTGTTTTAATTATAGTTATTGTATTGCTTGTTTATATTGTGATTCAATAATATGAAATAGGGAGAGGAAGTTATGCAGAACACGCCAAAATCCAGGATGAAAACATCCACCATGTTTTTTTGTGGTTTTCTAAGTTAAACAATTATCACACTGTTACATCTTCCTGGTCACACATTGTACACTTAGTGTAGTACCAGTTACAGTGGAGTGATGTAATCTGGCTATCTACTGCAGGACTGAGTATGTAAAGACAGCAGAAGAACTGGTTCCAAAACAAACACTAGAAAAAGAAAGAACAGGCTGGTGCAGTCGCTGACAAGTATTGGAACAACTTAGCTCATGCTCAGATTTCATAAATGCAATTAATTAATCACCACTAAGTATCCTAAAATCAAGTGAGCCATATCCCAGCTAATAGTCCACAATATAATGTTCACAGCACGTAAGAATCAGGCAGTGAAGATGCTCATTACAGTGCCAGAAAAAATATTTCCAGCAAAATATTATATATAAAGATGAAGTAATTCTATGGCATGGCAACAAAAAGAGCTGTATAGTTTACAGCTGAGCTGAAAATCTGTAAGAATCCATTTCCAAAAAATACCTTCCAAAGTTGGAGACATGAACAATAAAGGATTAAGTATATTTCTTCACTTCCTATCACTGAGGGATATAGTTTGCCTTTGATATATATGTCCAATACGCACACACTATATATAATTACATTGCAACCAAGATAGCAGACAAGAACGTAACAATGGAAAACACTATCCTTTTGTTCTTATTCAGAAGAAAGCTGTTTGTAAAACACTATTTGTAATGCATTAACAAAAAAATAAATCACAAGAGCCCTGTAAGATGACAATTTTACAAGCTGCTTGTTCTCTTAGCTACATACAATGAAAAATTAAAGATCAGAAATTAGTCTCACATTTAAAAGTGCAGTTGGAAAAGTACCTTAAAGAAATAAAGAATTTCAAAGTCAAAATCAAAGCCCACAGTGACTTCGGTTGAGGGCAAAAACTGACCACTATGGCACAAAATGAAACAACACCATGAGGAGTTTGCTCATATTTATACCATTCTGCAGAGTTAAAGAGTCATTGAAAATCCATTTAAATTACCATTCTGCAGTTATCACTTTTGCAGACAGTAATGAACCTTAAGTGAACCTGTGTGGGTGTATTCAAAAGTGCTTCATTTTTGGAGCACCTCTGTAACTCTGAACTAGACTATTGTAATAGTTATTGACTTGCTCAAACTTAGATTATTAGGCTAGATTTTCAGCTGGCTGAACTGGCATCATTCCAATTATGTCCATTTACACCTAATGGCTCATTATTAATTCAAGGTCTTATTTGCTTCTTAATGAATACTTCCACTAGTCGCCTTCCCAAAGGCAGCTTTAAATGCTCAAATGTTTCCTCCACGGTCAGAATCATCATACTCAAGAACTTAGTTATCAAAAAAATAATGCTTTTTCTCTCCTTCTATGAGGCAAACTTTTTTATTCATTTACAAAACAAACTAAAATACCTCCTGTGTCATAATTAACTAACTAGAATTATGCTTTCATACAGCATCATTTGCATATAAATATAAAAACTGTACAACCCTTAGGGGACATTATGGATGAAACAAAACAAGAATGGAATTAAACAGCTAAAGGACAACAAAACCTTCCATAATAAGACTCTCTTACAACCTTGTCCTTTTTCTTACTTATTGTTATTTTTGTCTGTACCAATTCATATGTATTTTCCATCTCCACTATTTTAAGACACTACATCTATTTGAACGTCTTTATTGCTTTGGTCTTTTCAATTCTACAATAATACCTCTGCATTTTTAACCAAATCAGGATACACACATAACACTAAGTTTGTACATCTTCATTTAATATATCACAGTGGTTGAAATACAATTGTTCCCTTAACCAAGCAACACACCCCATGATTTAAAAAAAAAAAACAAACCCAAATGTTAGAATATTTTAACCAGATCTCTTTACTTTCTTCCATAGAATAGTTCAGTGTCCAATATACAAAAGAAAAGCAACCACTGATTTTGATTACTGTTGTTACTGCATTAAGTAATTTAGTTTAAAAAACTTTAAAAACTTTAATAGTATTTAGGATCTCAGTGAGAGCCTGAGGAACCCTAATGGTAAGCTCAGTATGTCTGCTGTGGCACATGGGAAGGAAAAACTTGATTCTACACTGCTGTTTCATAAGAAAATATCCTTCAAATGGGCTATACAAAAATTATATGCTCAGTGAGACCAACTGGTGTCCCACAGGTCTGGCATCTCACTCTGAAATTTCTAGTTAGCAGGTGTACCCAAATAACATCAGAGTAAATCAAAATACTCTAAAAACATTTTCTCATATCTTTGGGTTTTTTTTTATTCTGAGTACCTCTTAACATAAGCTTTCAACCATCTTGACCCAAATGTTTCCAATTTGGTTGTACCCAAAATTAAGATATAGTATGAGCTATTCAAAGAACAGGAAATGTTTTTCACTGTGGAAAGCTTACAATAAACATGAAGAAGAAAGTTTTGTGATAAGGTAGGTACAGATTTTCCTGAAGAGGCTACTTAGGATGCTTTGATACCACCATGAAAACACCCATCAAATATGCCTTAGTATGTCATGCTGAAGAAAGTTACTACATACCTGGAGTAAATTCCACTGACCATGTTGTGCTCAAAAGAGAGTTCTTCTGTGCTGGGTCCAGCAGCTTTGGAAATCAGCAACACGACCAAACCTCGCATCTGTAAATTGTTTCGGCTATCGTACACAAAACCCCTGGAAAAAGGGAGGAAAAAAAAAAAGCATGCTTTTACAATCCATTTTCACTGGTCATACCAAAGTGGAAAAAAAGACTTTGACCTCGGGCTGCCATCGCTTCATCAAGTCTGTAATACTCATGTTTGCAAGGAAGTAAGTTGCAATTATGAATCATGATCTTTTGTCATGCTTTGTCTGACACTTACAATGTAGTACTACTACTGCAGAGAAAAACAAGTATTCAGGATTGAATTAAATCTTGATTATTTTCAAGGAGCAGCATGTCTCTCGTGTTTCACATCATGTCATGACAGGAGCATTTCAAAATTATTCAATGTGATCTACCGTAACAGGAACATAAGAGCTTTCAGTTTCTTGTTTGAAGTACAGAATGCCAAACGGATCCTCCTACTTCATGAGAAAAAAGGCAGAGGAAGAAAGGTACAACTAAAATCTAAACACTGCTGAAAGAAAATCGTTTAGATCAGAGTGGTTAAGAACAGAGGGCACAGTACAAAAAATAGGTTTTACTACATTGGGAATAAACTTTGCAGAAACTGATGAAATATCTACAACAAAAGTTAGAGATAAATGAAGTAGAGATGGGCTGTTTTAAACAAAAGAACTGTTTCAAATGCTACAACTTTAAATTTGGGGTCAGAAGGAAACTGCCCTTAAAATCTTATTTGTTGAGACCAATTCTAAATGACCTCTTAGATACACCACCTCAGAAATAAAGCTGTTCTAATGTGAGCTTAGCTTTCCTTTTCGACTGCCATTCTCCAGTTGTATTTTTCCTTCCTTGTCAAGCTGCTTTCTACTTCCTACATTCATCAATATGGCTAAATAGCTAGACCAAAGAATAATACATCCCAGATACTATTAAATTTTTAAAACAATTTTCAAGAAATAAGAGCCCACATCTGTGACATCACCTAAACATTTATTAAATAAGTTATATGAAGAACTACCTGAAAAATTACTAAGCACTTTAGCTCATTTTATTCTAGAGTGCAATTTTAGCCCTAATAACTGAAAGAAATCAAAACAGACCTGTCTTTAGACAGCTGAATGGAAAAATCTAAGATGTTGATCTTTCAAGTTTGTTTGAATAAAAAAAAAAAGTGGATGCAAGATAAAAGTTTCGTTTGGAGTTGTCATTACATTTACACTTTACAATGCAAGAATATATTCTTCATACTACTTCATTAATACAGACACAAACATGAAAACAGTAATACATATATCACCCTTCTGTGTGAAAGTTCCTGTGCTACTGCAAATAAAATCTTGACTTCTTTTCTTGAGTCTTTATAGCCCATTCTACAGTGGTGGGGAAATGGCCCAAAATATATGCTCTAGGAGGAGAATGAGCAGATCTGCTAAGGTAGCTGGTGCTAGACATCTCCTGGGCTTGATCTTCACACCCACACTTATTCCAGACTAGTACTTCTCCCTCCAGAGAAGCTTCTGAGCCCACATTCAGTGCAGCTGCACCCTACAAATGCCACAATCAATTAAGGTAAGAGGAGGCCAGTATGGCTTTTTACCACAACCCATAACATTATTAGCTCTGGTGTGATCTAACTAGCCAACAAGGTCATGACTTCTGCACCTTTATAATCTGCCCATGTCCTATTTGCTTCACTTGCAGACTAATGATGTGGCCCACCCTGGAAGGGTCAGGTGTGCCCTGCAAGCCTGGCACACTCACAGCAACCCTGACTAAAACATCACAAAAAGCAGGGACAGGAAGGTACTAACTAACTTCCCAGAGCAGAAACCACTTCTTTTTTTTTAGTTCAGTCTCCCAGTACTTTCTAGCTACTCAAATCCATTAAATCTTGCACAGCTCAAGTCTCTTCACATGGGCACACATCATGGTCCTGCAACGTGCACCTTTATTTTGTTTACTGGGTATATGTTGTAAGGGATTTTAAGGAGGAGGGGACAGCTACTTGCCACCAACACTCTGAATTTATAATCTACATACCTCTATTCTTACCATGCTCCAACATACAGTTAACAGAAAGCAGCCAAGACAGTTATACACCTAAAACTCTGCAGATTTCCAAAGTCAGAGCCACAATGAACATTAAACCACCCAGGAAAAAAACAGAAAATACATAAAATGAATAATACATAGTGTGTACACACCCTGTATATAGAATTCGTAATTGTTTGTGGTGGTGTAAGTACTTCCCTGGCTTGAACTTCAGTTGACCACATTACTCACAGTCATGTAAGTTAGACACTACAAGTTACAATACAACTGAATTCAAATGTACTTCCTCTATGCTATTGACAACTCCATCATTTTTAAAGAAAAGTGATTTTAGGAAAAAAAAAAAATTGTTTTTTTCCACATATGTATGCTGGTAAAAATCAGAGTGTCTTACTAAAGGCAGGATCTCATGAGAAATGAATAATGTGTTTTAAAAAAAATACAGCAAATTATACTCATACTTTCAACAACCAGAACACTTTGGTTTTTCAAGCCCAGTGCTCTACAGCTTGCCAAGAAACAGGATATTTCAAAAAGTAGAGAAAAAAGGTGTTCATCACAGGACTGTGAAGCACTGTCCTTTAAATAAGCCACTGCCTAGACAGACACTAGGAGCGAAGCACTTTTACCTGATTCAAAAAAGCTGAGGAACAGAAGGAAATTACCTCTGCTGCAAATACTCAAACAGTTTCATAGCAATAGTAAAAACATGCAATCAGAGCTGTTCAGGGGGTTTGCAACTCTGCTAGCAATGAATGCCTTGCATTCTTAGCAGAAAACTGCTGAAGAGAAGTGCAGCTGTGGGTGGGGGAAAGAACAGGACACAAAAATGAAAGTAATAAGGAGCAACATATCTGTCATTTCCACACCTAATCGTACAGCCTATATGTTACATATGGTTTGGATGTAATTTAGACAGGATTTTCTATGAATTACCAAACCAGTAGTCAAAGTCTAACTCCATTTTCAAAACATGACTGAAGTTGTGTTACTGACATGTAACATATCCACACTAAACTAAACCACATTAGACTTGAGACAAATAAAGCCTACAGTGATCATTTTTCAGACACTAGAAACTACTGCAGCTACTTGACATGGCTTCAGGGGTCACATTCACATTCTGAATTAAGCTCCCTAGAGATATCCTGCACAAGTAACAGCAACACACGTCTTCCAGATGGTGCAATTAGTCTTGATGGGTACGTGGCAGGAGACAGGTGCCTCTAGGGGGGAAAAAGTGAACTAAAAGCAACACAAGTGAAATTGTGCACACAAAAAAAGATGCATCAAACTGACACTTCTGGAAAACCTCTGCTGAACACAGTAAGTGCATGCATAGGGTACCAAAAAAACCCAAACCCTAACCATTAGCACACTTCTGCTTCCTGTAAGTTAGAGACTGGGTATCCTGCAAATTACATACTTGATCTTCAGGGGACTATATACCAAAAAAAGTAGGAAAGTCAAACACCTCTACAATTCCGTTTTGCAAAACATTAAGAAATTGGCGGTACGGGAGGGAGGGAAGGATTTATTCTGGGTGTTATCCGTGTGACAGAATAACCCATTTGAAAACTGGCAGATTCAGAGTTTTAAATACAGAACAGCGTTCACAAAAAATTCATCTTACAGCACAGGGGAGAAGTGCCCGACTCTGACACATGCGCACTGTGACAATGTACAAGCACAAGAGACTCACACCACCCACTCAAGCAGTGACACTGGCTAATAGCTAATGTGCTGCAAATTACACCTCCTACTGCCAGCGTCCGTCTGCTGCAGAGAATAAATCAAGCAAACATGAGTATTTCACTTAGTGCTTTGTGTATTGCTCCACGTGTGCAGCTATTTCAGTAGAATTTTAGCCTCCAATAATTGTCAGGTTTTAACTCCATCAGTAATTTACACTGTCATTAAAAAAGATAAATCTGCTATTCATTGCAGGTATCATTTGTATTTTGGAGCAATCCTATTTAAACATCACAAAGATTTTAAATTATTTGCAAGAGAAAATCAGGTAACATTTTTAACACTTTTTTCCATTACATTAATCCATTAATTTAAACAACAGAAAGGAAACATGGCAAATACAACAGCTACTGAAGAGCTGGACATGGGGTAGTTTCATAGTACAAAATGGCAGTTAAAAAAAAGCACAGGCAACTGTGAACTCAATTGACTCTGCAAGTGGGTGTAGCAGAAGGGGCCATACTCATGGGTACTACTGCTAACTCAAATTTAACTATAAAGAGTATAGAATAAATTTCCCATCAAAACTGATGTGGTAAGGTAGTTTGGAATGGACAAAAAGGAGGTGTTACATGTTTAGATAAATATTGTTAGTATTTCCCAAATGTTCTGCTCATGACCAAAGCAAGCAAGAGCTGCAGGATTTGCAGCCCTTTCATCAGTCACCCCACAGGAGCCCCTCCACCGTTACCCAGGCGTGTGCTGTAGCCATGGGACTGCTGCTAGGGGCTGAAGCAAATGGATCACTGTCCTCCTCACCTCTTCTGGTGATTTTTTTGCCCTTCCTTTTCATGCATTTTATTGAACGTGTCCCACTGACAAGATCAATCATTTGTTTCAGGTCATACACAAGCCCTGTGTAGTTACGAGAGGAAGGAAAACAGAGACAGATTCCATTCTCTACCTTCCCACTTCAGTTGCCAAACAAAAGGAGGAGGGGGGAATCACCTTTTCACACAGCTCTAATAAAAAGCAGCTGGAAAAGTCTGCAACACAATCAAAATCAATTACATTGATGATGATTTTTAAGCATAGGATAGTGTAATTGAAAATACTATGGCTAATTTTAGGTTGAAATACAAACTATTCTGAAAAATAAACCCTCTATTCAAACTGACAATCCCAGATGTGACAATATAAATGCAGTTTCGAATCTGTAACAGCAAAGTACCTTCTATTTTACTCAGTATAGAAGGGTTATCAGGATGCACTCATGGTTACAGGTGCAGATATGTTTAAAAGATAACACAAGCCACTTTTTCAACATTAATTATAATTGATAATTCTATATCTAACATTAGAGGTAAGGCATGGAGCTACTCTGCAAGACTGTTAGCTTCCTTATTAGAAAGGCAAGAAATACGAGCCTCAGGGCTTTTATCCAATTTGCTTTATTAATGACTTGTCAGAAGTAAATAAGAGAAAACCCTCTGATATACTCATTTTTTAAATGGATGTTAAACCACTTTATTATAGAGGCACATATCTGAATTGTAAGAGTCACCATATGACCACAATCAGAGTATTCAATTATATATATCTGTGGTATATGCTAACAGCAGTCTTTAGCAACTTTTTTCCACCTGCTACTCAGGTTTCAAGTATATATTAAATACTCTTGTGCAAACATAACTATAGAACAAGCTAAACCCCCTGGTTTGTCCCAACGTTCACAGCCAGACTCAGAGAGGAGAATCAGTGTTTTCATGACGTGCTTTAAGCACGGTTCAGTAGGGGAGAGGAGACAAACGTACTTCACGTGGGGAGAACAGAATTTAAAAATGGGATTCAAATTAAAAACACAGCTGACAGTAAACAATAGTGGAAACGCTTTGCAACTTACATGTCATCTCAAGAGCCCACCAGAGGCTGCAGATCAGAATGTGTGTTTTGGAAACTTATTCTTGGATTTGAACAACCAAACCAATCTCTTTGCATATGGAAAATGAGTACTGGGGTTGGGGGGAATTTTTTCCTGAAAAACAGGGTTGTGATGGGGATGGGGCTCATCACCATCGCCATTATGTTACTGCCCAGCAATTAAAGGGTTTACCCTGTAAGAACAGACTTGTCTAAGGGGTTAGGCCAGGCTTGGAGGATATGATTTTCCTATCCCATTTTTCAGGATGATGCTCTTATGGCAGGTTACAAGAGTCTTTAACAGCACTCTGCTCTGTCTGCCTACAAACAAATGAGGGGTCTTACCCCATTAGCTTTGTGAAGCCAGTCACAAAGAAACACAATTTCACAGACAAAAAAAAAATCAAAAAGGACTCTGGTGTGAAGACAACAGAGACCTGTCTCTGCACTGGCTTTTCCTCCAAAGCCAAAAAAACCCAAAACCCAAACATCCAAACCATTAAAAAGGCAATTAAGAAATGTGGCCTTCACCCGTGACACAAAGTGACTCATAAATACCTTTGACCACCACGGTGGGATGCTTGGATAGTTAAAACTAAGCCAAAAAAGTAACTTAGCCATGTAGAAAAGAGGAATGGTTGTGGTCCAGAGAGAAAGTACTTGCCTGAAAATTATGGGTTCAAAATTCCCCCTCTACAGGCAGAGTTGCTGAAAAATTTATGCAGAAAATATTGTATCTCTGCTTCAATTTGGCTAGTCTTAAACTTAGGAATACTTGGAAGTGAATTGCAACCAAGGTCTTCAATGAAAAACAGGTCTGAAAATGCTCAGTTCCACCAAAGCTGCAGCATTTTTAAGTATGCAAAGAACTCCGTAAATGTGGGTACCTTTTTTTTTAATGAAGTCTCAGACACCTATTCAGCTGTAGAGAGTGACTCAAAATCACTCAATGTACAGTTATTGTATGAAATTTAGGTATTCAGGAGTCCCAGAAATCCACACAAAGTATGTCTTACAAATACTAAGATACATTCTTCACAAACTGAATAGAAACATAACACAGATGATCTTGTTGCTTTATCTCGGAAGAAGGTTGCAAAAGCATACCTGCTAGAACAGAAAGCTCCTAACTCCTAAGATCCTTTCCAACTTGAGTGATTCCAGCTGCTCAGTTTTCATGGGACATTGCTTAAAAAGACCAGCAATTCTTAATTGAAGGTGAAAAATTCCATCTTAAGTTTCATCATTCTATTGCTTACTAAATGTGACCTTCATAGGGACTGGAAGTGTAGAAAACTACACTCCCAGGCAGGAGGCGCACAGAATTTGGGGTCAGTGGCATCATTCCAGAAGTAATTTATCACAAGATGAAGTCTTAAATATTACTTAAGAACTTCTAGGGAAAGCCACAGCACTCTTCAAGATTAGAAGAGAGACTAGAGTTGCTACATACACTCATTTCTCCAGGCTTTAGTATCTATCCCACAAACTGCAGTATTTTCAAGATGAAAATGCCAACAACTTCTAAAACACAACCAGTGATTACAAAAAGATGGACCCTTCCAGGAAACTACAAAAGTCAGAGAGTTCAATAAAATTGTGGAGATTCAAACGGGCAAGATTCCACAGAAATCAAGTCTTATCCAAAAGATGAAGTTAAAGAATCTACAGCTTTTTAAGCAGGTACAAAGCAAATACAGATACTTGGCCTTGGTATCTTGGAGTTCATTGTAATTGAGCATTTACAGCTCCTAGAAATCAATACAGCCTTCAAATTCTTGAAACAAAAACGCACAAAGTTTCCCCTGGAGACTGTAGAACCCTATTTAGACACTTCTATCAGTCTACCATCCACGGCTACCAGGTTTATTTGGTTTCCTCAAGGCAGAGGTTATTGGAATCATTCCCATAAAGATCAGCTACATAGTTGCATATTATTTACAGGCTTTTTGACGCACTTATTTCCTTTTGGATAGGATAGTCCCTAGGATCAATGGGAGGAGGTACTATTAAAACCAACCAAGTGTACAAAAAACCCCAAACAAACAACAAAACTCCACACATACATATACTCACAAAAGCACCCATTTTTCTGCAAAACTTATAACTAGCTGGGGATGAAGAGGAAAAAGTTTTTCTTGGTGAGAATAAGGGAAGTACCCATCTTCTTCATCTGAATGAAGATGTTGCAGATGCACAGCAACAGTTTGAAACTAAAGTATGAAAAAGCTGTTCTGAGGTTGCAAGGCATGGTCATTTAAGATCTGAAAACAGCCTACTGTAGACACTGAAAAAAGCCACTATAAAACTAAAGGGCAGCCATAATCAAGCATTTATCTGAAAGACATTAATCATTCAGGAAAAAAAAACACATTATTTACTATTATTGTTGTTTTAAATCATTCTACCCTCCACCCCTCATATCTGATGAGTGGTAGAGGCAGAGCATGACACTTTAGGATGACACTAAAGACACCATACAGAAAACAAATCACCTTAATGTATTTTTAAACCAACTGCCGGTCTCCGCTGTTTTTCCTGATCAGTGTTTGGCTTGATCTTGGAATGTGATGTGGATAGCAGGAAAGCCAATACCAAAAAATGCAGTTAGTGTCTGAGTGCAACTCCTCTGACCAGAAGCAGGCTTGCATGTCTGGCACCCTTATTTTTCTAACCACAAATACTTAAACAGAAAACTAATTTTTGTGTGTCTGATTTCTCCATCAATATTTGCTTTATTTAAACTTAGTGGGAGGTCGAGCACCTCACTGTCAACCAATATCAACAGGCCAACTCAAGCACAAGACTACCTCTCTGGAAACAGGCTTGCTCAGATGCAGAAATATTTTGCTAAGTGAAAGGAATACAAATATTTTGGAAGGATTCAGTGAATGACAGAAAGATGATTAGCTTCACGAGGCTAATGAATTCAGACACCTCTGGAGGTCCAGTGTCACTTCAGCAGTATTGTAATTGTAGTCTGTCATAAAAATGTATTTTGCATTAAATAAACTTTACTGGGAAAATGTAACAATGAAATAGGTCAACTCCTGGCCATTATCTCAGACTGAAAAGGCTCACAGCATGTTTTACAAATGGATGGAACATAAAAAAGGCAAAACCGTTAGGATATGTATTACCATGACAAATTTATATAAAAAGTTCTTTTATCTTTCTGTACACAGCAAGATTTCTAGATAACAACTGACTTTCAACATTATTCAGATGAATTAGTTACAAATATTTCTTCCTTAAAAACACTGAAGGCTCTTTAGTATTAGTGAGAAAGAGGTTCCAAGCTCTGCACTTCAATGGATTGTTCTCATTTTAAGTAGTTCAAGCCAAATACATGCCAAGAGTCCCATAAATAAAACACTTCCTTTTAAACACAAACAGAAATTAAGTGGTTGAAAACCAACAAGCACCATTACTCCAAATGCAGCACCTCTGCAGTGTCTCTACCTAATAGAGTTAAGTGGTTATACACTACAGAAGCCTTTTGTAAACTGGTGGGAGAAAAAAACACCTCAAAACACAGTGGATAATTAGGACAAAATGCAAGGCAGCAATATGTACATACAGTCACAAATGAGAAGAAATATAAATATTCTATGATAAATTCATATAAATAAATGCATGAAAATATTATGCACTGAGGGCTTTTCAATAGTTTCAAGTAATAAAAAAAATTTTAAAACAAATTTCAAGAAAAGGGTGGAGACCACAGACAAACTTAGACCCTATCTCTTACCAGTATTATCCTGATTGGCTGCTTTTCTCTAGAATTCTGATTCTAGAAAGTTGGTGGGTTTTTTTGTTTTGTTTGTTTTTGGGGTTTTTTTTTTTGCAGTTAGACCCAAGTGGCTGACACTGATAATTTGAGGTGAATCTGGGGTAACAGCAAGGCAAAACGTATTTTCAGTGTCACCTCCACCCAAATTCTGTATTTGTCATTCCACTACGTCAGTATCTCAAGGGGCCTTGTTCACCGGAACAAAACCCCCTCCTTTTACAAAGATCAACCTAAAACCCAACAAGTATCTGTCCCCTCTTCCTGGATCACTGCTAAGCCTTAAATAAGCTCATTATGTTATCAGTGGCATCCTTTAAATTTCTCAAGTCTTGAAAGAAGATACAGTGCAAAAATACTGAAAGCATTTTACAATGAAACAACTGTTTGGAAATAAAAATCACTGGGAAACTTTAGATATTTTCAATTATTTTTCCTCAGAAAACACAAGAGTTTAGAAGGCCTGAGATTTTAAGCAAACACTTGTGGTTTTGGAAATGTGGTTTCCATGACAACCAGTAAGGTCTTCTTTATATAGCATTATAAACAGATGGTAAAGACTGGTCATGTTTGCTTCTCTGCCAACATATCAATAGAACTGCTGTACCACTCCATCTCTTGTATTAGAGTTATTAAGTAAGTTGGGTATTTGAGCAACAAAATCTACAAATCAGACTTGCTCAACTGGCAAGTTGGTTTTTTTCCATGAACACATGAAGATTCTCAACAGTAAAGTCACTGTGCTCTATATAGGCAGATTTCTTTGGCAAAGATTTTTATAAATGTTTTCTCAGCACTTGCCATGTAGGGTACATTACTACCACAAATATGAATCTGATAGGGATTAAAATAATGAATTCAAACACGAAATAGAAATGTGACTGTTCACACTCACTGGTATTAAAGTGTTCTTTAGAATTATGTTGTTGTTGTATTGCGTTTGGAATTATTCAGAGAAGATGTTGCAAAGTAAATTCATCTTCATTATGTCATAATAAGCAGAGGCTATTCTTGCAAATGATTTGTAAAACAAATAAAATCTCTTTGCATTTTCCTCTTTGGGTTGTAGCTATGGCACACCATATGCAAGTATTCTGGTTGGTTGGGGTTTTTTCCCCCATGGATGGCTTGAAGTATCAAGAGAATTTGACTTGGTACCTTTCTGAAAGAGTCTGAAGTACCAGTTGCTGGCAGCGCAAGCTAACAGATTTTTGCCACTAAACCAAACTTATTCCTCCAGTGGTTTAGCTGTTTAGTATGCTTCATGCCAAAAATTAGGGGAAAAAGAAAAAGGGTAGAGGAAAGGAAAAGCAGAAATCCCATCAGGTTCTTGACTGCATGTCAGGAGTCCAAACTACACATTTCAGATTGAAGTATCACCTGTATTCTAACCAGGTTACAAATTACTTTATTACTTAAATACTATAAAAATATTAGTATTTCTGATCCAACTTCAACTGAAATCCATGCCATTTCCATCGGGGTTGCATATAAATTCTCTATTGTTTATTTTTGTTAACTTTGTGGCTTGGTGTTTTTTTCACTAAGCAGTAGCATCTCAAGGAGAAATGTAATATCTAAAACCTTTTCTTTAACCCAAATACAAATTTTCAGGTCCACACCTATCCAATCTGCCAACAATATCGCAGCAGTTATCACTAATAAACTTGAGATTAAAAGAAATCACCACGTAACCCAAAGTTCTCAAAACCCACTCAACTTCATAGAACAACCAATAAATACATTTTGGAAACGTGTGAACTACTAAAGATGTGAATATGTTTGGCAAAGATCAAGAGGATAACAAACATTCAATATGCACAAAGAAGCCAGAAATGTGGTAGGGTATGGATGAGAAGTCTTTCTGCACATCAAATGAGACTTCATTAAACCACAAGTTCAACAGATATATAATCACACACGATTTTTGTGTTGCTAGTTTTATGTTCTTCTGTTTGATACTAGGCAAATGAGACACAAGTACAATTTAACAGTCAGGTCTGTTCTTCCAAAATCCCAACAGTTTCCAACTTGCTTAAGCTGCAGATACCAAATACTGCTTAGCATAAAATTCCTAGGTTGGTTTGGTTGCATAGCCTGTCCAGAAGTACAGATTCACATGACAAGAAGTCTCTGTTGTTGTCCATGCCTTCAAGGATCAATCCACTGGCCACTGCCATGAGCAACATTCCAGCAATTCCAATACACTAGTGTCATTTCAGAATACTGTTGTACATCTGTTGGCTACACCAAAACTCACCGTTTCTATGCTCCAGGTGATTTAGCTCCATGATAATACAAAGTCAGTTTAATCTCTATGTTTGAGACAAACTTGATCAACAGGCGGTTGAGGAGCACGAAGTTAGGGAACGTCTAAACAAGTTAGATGCATACAAGTCAATGGGATGCACCCACAAGTGCTGAAAAAAAATACCTGATATTACTGCCATGTCACTCCACAATATCTGAAGAGTCATGGTAATCAGGGGAGGTTCTCAAGGACTACAAGAAAGCAAGTGTCACTCCTATACTCAAGGATGGCAAGAAATAAGATGGAAAGCTAGACAGCTGAAAGTACACATGTAGGGTGAAACCTTTAACTAGCATTCCAAATTAATGAGGTTTTAATTTAAAAGAGCCCTTTTAAAAGGGGTGGCAGACCAGAACAAACATTGTGAGAAGGGCCTGAGCTTCAGTTTGGCAAGTATATGGAACATCACTAAATTCAGAATGACGTGAGGAGTGAAAGGCAAAACCCATGTTTATCACTCAAAAGAACTCCAGGCTTCACACATAACATAAGACAACGCAGTCCTCACACCAACTGATTTACTTACATAAGATCTAATACAAAAAGGTGAATCCCAATTTCAAAACAGAACACCAACGCAAATAAGGGAGAGACAGAGCTGCTGTACTAAAGTTACATAGTTACTCGGGAAAGGCACTGGTGGCACTGATCATTTCACGTTTTTCTAGACTGCCAGATGCAAGAATCTAGGGGATAAGTTAAGTAACTTAGTCTGTAGGAACTACTGGAGTCCACAAGAAAAACCCGGTAAGAGGAAGTAATGCTGGAATGTGAATAAAGATCCTACTTTCTCCCCAGCAGAGCAACCTTGACTGCACGGCAAAAAAAGCGAAAGGCAGCACTGCTAACAGAGGTGTAGAAGAGACACTCTAGAACTGCCAAAAGGGAGAACACCTTACCAAAATGTCACTCTTGAAACAGAAGCAAGAATGAAAAGAAAAATGAATAACATACCATACTTTATCAATTTGCTTCAGAGAAGTGTATCTACCACTTCAGGTATCTACAGTACAAGGAAAACTGTTATTCACTATATTAAGTCAGGCAATCTAAGATAAATTTCCAAGAAAACATTGTAGTAGGAATGATGAAAGTAGAGGAATCTTCTTCAGGTAATCTGAAAATAAAGAATTTCCAAGGGCCATCATGTACGGAAAACTAAAGAGAGCTCAGGGTGAAACTGCCAGAAGCAAAATCATTCTAGAATTCAGAGTCACAAGGAAGGAAATTTAAGCCACTGATGTGATCCTGCCTCCAAGAGACACAGAGGCAAACCAAATGAAACGGCAGCCTCTGACAAAGAAATACAGCACTGACATCGGACCCTTGCTGAGAAAAAGTGCAGCGTGAGTGTGGAGAAAGAAACCTTTGCCTGTGACATGCAGGAGATAACTAATGGGGTTTCTGTGTGTAGTTTACATGTAGTTTATTATTGCACATATTAGCCAGGTATAACATATTTTATTCTAACCTGGCACACATCTTGCCATATAGCTCACAACACAAATAGCTTCTGCTGACAGTAACTCAAAAGAGGACCTGAATTTTCAGCAGTAGCTTAATCTTAAATAAATGATGATAGAATTTGTTACATGAAAAACGTCAACTCAAACTGCTACAGGAAATCCAGCTAATTTTGGAGAGTATTTATTGCTTCTTTAAAGACCCAAAAACATGCTTCCATTTACTATTCTTAATAATCTTAAGAAAAAGAGCAAATACAATTATGAAAAAAGACAATGATTACCAGTATCCCATTATTTTATCTTTTAGTTATAATAAGAATGAAATAGAAATACTATTCCAAGATTACCTCTTGCAATACATTCAAAAAATTAAGGCAAGACTTTAAGAATATTTTAAAAAATCCCACCAAAGTGGCTCAAACCACCACAACCTCCAAAAAGACTCCAGAAAATCTGTGACAACTATTGCACAGAACTGGCAGTGCTACATCTCATCTGAAGAAAGAAAAAAAAAAACCCATAAAAAGAACTTCTTGGGTTTCAGTATCTTTTTTAAATTTTCACCCCAAATTTATCAAGTTCTATGGAAGTATCATTTTTCCCAAATGATACTTTGTCAATATTAATAGAATGCTGACTTGCAGAAACATGGTAACAAGTTAGCTGTTAAAATCGGTTTTTCCTCCACCAGTTCTCCAGCTGTTACTTTCGCTAAACACCAACTACGCCTGACCTCACTTAGTTCACATGAGACCATGGAAAAGAAGAGAAAATCCAAAATACACAGTGCCTGATGTGCCGTGACTTGATTAATCACCCCAATGATGCCAACCACATTCTACTTATGACATGCAACTACAAATGTTCCCATAAGAAAATATGAATGAATTTGAGGTGAGAATTAACATCTCAACATAACTGGACAGCCTTGAAACTCTTGTTTCAACTTCTGTTCAACATCATTTTGTCAGATTTCAGCAGCAGCCATTTTGTACTGCTTGCACATAAAACCATTTGATTAATTGAAGAGTTTACACTTGACACAATGAATTAAAATCTCCCTGCATAATTTCACTTTATGACAAAATCAGTGATTGCATGCTCAAGATTTTAAATTTATAATGAATGCCAGCCTGTTCTATTCTTCTATTTGTCTGTCTTTGGTCAAAACAATACCATGCACTCAAATTTTCTGAGCAATACACTTCAAATAATAGTGCTGTTTATTATCTCTAATGTATAGATGTCTAATTACCAAGTTTCTTTTAGAGCACAAACATCAGGGTAAATACTTCAGCAGAAAATGCTTCCAAGACACATGAATTACAAAAATAACATATTTTTAAAAAATTAAGAGAGAGAGCATGACAAAAGTGGTAAAGAATTTTTTTTCTTCCCGTATTACCTAATATCTGAAGAATAGAACTTAATTTCATATCATAGCCAAAGTACTTCCAACAAACTTGCTAAACTTTCACTACAAATCCAACAGTCCAGTTATAATTTTACTGCAGTTTGCTGGCAAGTTCTTGAGTATTACAAACTGTGTTCCCTACCATGCCAACAGTGGGATACATTTTAATACTTTGAGGAACCATATGCAGTTTCCTTGGGATTTGTTAGCACTAGAAAAAATGAAAAAGGTCGTTCTCATAAGTGAGCCTAATTTGCACATACAAGCTTGCAGCCAAGGAATAAGTTTGTGTGCTAAAACTTTTTTTCCCCCATCCCACTAAGCATTTTTTTTCTGTACTCAAGTTAAGCACACTCATCTGTGATTTCAATTTGCCATTGAAAAAAGTGTATGTAAGATGAGCTGTAAAAATTACAGGATCATAAATTTAAATGTCAAAATGTAAATGAAAAATGTACAGATAGCCAAGAAGCATGCCACTGGAATTTTATGGAGCTTTAAGAAAAAAACAAGAAAAACAACCCAGTACCACTACAATTACAATACACAGTGTTCTCAACAATTTCCTTTACCTATCAACTTTGCTTTTACCAGCTGGCAAATATTGCCTTTAGCATTATCAGATGCCATTCCAAAGAAATTTCAGACATTTCATTTTCTTTCCTCACTGGACTAGGAGGTAGCCAGCTACAATGTCAGAATCTTTCAGGGCCTCCGTGTTTGTGCTCAGACATCTTTCTGTTGATGAGGCCAGATCCTGAGGCTTCAAAAATGAACTGTCATTAGTATTTTGTGGTTAGTATTGAGTGATGAGCAACAAAGAACAGGCAGAAAAATGAAGATATTGGATTCTCCACGAAAAACCAATATCTGTTTCTACACTTTATTCTATTTTGGCTACTCATTCCTCTAGAAAAAAATAAAAATCAAGATGTCTTTCTTCTCATGACAAATTTGTGCAGAGACACGCAAGTCTGCTGTGAGGAAACTGAAAACACTTCACTCCATTGAAGAAAGTAGAAACTGTACAAAAAAAAATAAAAATCTCCAGACACAAGGAACAGTCTGACCCAGAGGTAAGAGACAATTCACAGAAAAATGTCTGTACATTCACTCCTGCCCCTCTACAGTCTTCCCTAATAGCTGAGTCTCTGGAGAGGTTCTTATGTGGAAAGACAAGTGTGGATCCGCCACCTCTTGCTACAAACATTATTCAGTCTCTCAGAAGCAAAAAAACAGCTAACGACACACACAGAGTTTTTTACAACACAGATAATTCTTCATATAAACCTGCAAAAGTCAGTGATAAAAAGGTCATAGCTATATATTGAAGCTTAGCCTGACCTTTCTGTCCTCCTAGGCAAGCTTTCAGTTCAACCCCCAAAACACTAGAAGGTACTTCAGTGCAACTTAGATAAGGCTGATAACACTACAGCAAACTTTATTCTAAACTTCACTCTTACCATCCTCCTTAACTTCCCTGAATTCTAAATATTCAAATAAACTTGTTTCTCTAAACACATGTTCACTTCAAATGGTCATTGCTCCTAGAGCAAACTTGCAAGAGCTTTGTTGTGTCAGTAGACCGTAGGCCAGGCCCTCCTCAAAGTTTCCTCTTTCACCACATTATGAACTGTAGAAGAGCACGCTCTCAGTAGCAAACCACAAGAAAAAAAGAGGCAAACCAAACCTCAAACCCCAAAACTTTGAAATCAATTACTAGTCAGGTCTCCTTTCAGGACTGGAGCAAAAGAGTGAAGCAGATAAAAATCTACTGGGATCCTTCAGGCCCATGTTAGAGTTTGCATAGTTTTGGAAGACCACAGTCCTCTCTAAAGAAATACACTTCTGCTGACTAGTGGTACAGAACAGAATGATAGTACCATGGTGATACTTCTCAATAAGCAGGATAACTCCCAACAATAACATCTTTGGAGAGAGCCACAGTTTTGCCCATCTTGGACACAGAACAAACTTCAATTTACTCACAGTCTTATCTGACAAAAAAGACTCATTAACTTACACAGAGCACATATACAGAAAATGATGTCCCTAAGCAAAAGTATTTCACATTCTCAACCACCGCAAATGTACAAAGAATCGCCTATTGTTTGAAAACAACATAACTTCTGAGGGCACTTTGGCACTATAGTAGGGTCTAGAATGACACACGCTAACCAATTTAATGAAAAGAGTGGTTACTAGTTATATTCACTCAGCAGAACTTGAGATCAAATCAAAAGTATAATCTTCAAGAAATCAGATTCTTGTTCTCTGGATTTAATGACTGAAAAAGATAATTCAACTGTCAAGGGTGCACCTGACAGTTATAGGTAAGTCAGTCATCTAAAAATAAGAACTTCTAAATGTTAATAGACTGTATATAGAAAAGGTCAATCCTGGTGCAAATTCTCAACAAGTAAGGTTTAATTAATTCCCCTTATTGACCTTTTTAGAACTGACTCCATGGAGCCTATTTTGATAAAGGAATAAAAACAGTGTATTCAGTCTTCATATCAGGCAAATTTGGTGACTCTGTCAGAGGAAATTTCTAATGCCTTCTAGAGACTTGAATGACAATGTCATGATTTAATGTAAATGCTTCTTCAAGGCAATAAAAGAGAGAACACGGTAGCTCTTGGTGTTTCATCTGCCAAAATATACTAAAATCACTAAAATATACTGCCCTTAACCAGAGTTACAGTGCACATTCTTGTATTAGGACAAACCCTCTTTCTAAGACTTCATAGTAAGATAAGCCCGATATCCCACTGTCTTTAACATACAAACGATCACATGCAAAAATGGTTTTGTAGAACTGGTGTTCCAGCCTTATCAGGTCTATTATGCTTGAAGAAGCAACCAAACATCAACATTTTAAAACATTCCTTCTGCAAAATAATACAAGAAGCCTATGACAGCATTTATATAAGATAACATCTCAATATGGAATACTTTAATTCTTTTTTTGTCAATCAATAATGCTGCCTCAAATTTACCAAACAGATCCTCAAAATCCACAAAACAGGAATTTGTAACACTCTGACTTAGCTCTGAAGCTGAGAAGCATTTGAGACAATGCATCAGAAAGGAAATTCAAATGACATGGTATAAATGACAAGTAAAATGACACATAATCTGTAACTCCAGGTATATCCAAAGTCATCAAAATGTCAGGCTCTAATGACTTAAATTACTTCAACTGAACACTTTATAAAACAGCACAAAGTCTTTATTTTTAAATAATTTCCCTTTTTCATCATATAGAAATTATGCTTTTTTTTTGTATCTACATAGACCATGCTTGTTATGTCCAAATATAATAGTAGCCAACAACAAACACTCAGAATAGAGTTTTACTCTTGTACTGTATTCTCTTATTAAAACTGCTGTAGTAAATATACAGTGTGCTAATACCAAAAGAACTTCTCTGGGGATGCTACTTTTCCTTTGAGTCGATGGTCTTACACCATTTTCACATGAAAAACAGTTTGCAGTGACACATTAAGTTTCCAGGTTTAGGACTGTGCAAGTGAAGTTCCTCTGACAGTCTTTTAAATTATCTCTTTTCAGGGAACTTTTCAATGCAACTTAAGAGATGAGCAGAGATGGAAACAAATGCTCTCTTGCTAACCTTTCATTTCCTTATAATTTTGCAGACAGCAGCCGCATCCTGTAACTCGAAGAGAAGGATGAAGTCTGTATGGTTGTGCTTCTTTGCAGGACTGAATTTAACTAAAGGGTAAGTACCACCAATAAAAGAAAATGAGCTCTTTTCTCAAACAGCAAGGACTCGGTGCTCCTGGTACACTCTCTTGTTCTTGAGGATCTGCTGCAATCCTGGTATTAGTCTGCAGCTAAACAGAATACCAAGAACTTCTGTTGCATTTTATTCTTTCATCTAAGAGGTATCATGATTATTTCAAGATTTCAAGAACAGAAACAAACACAATATCAGCACCTCCTGAATGATGAAGGTCCAATCATGGCTCTTACTATTTACTCCTGTTTTTAAACAAACAAAAAAAATCAGTTTCCTTGAAGGGTGACATAGAGAGGAGAGGAAAGACTTATTTAAATAGATGTTGACAAGAAACTGCTCTTGTAAACAACACGCAGTAAAGAGCAATTCAAATTAGATCTCTCCCAACACAATCAGCCTTTAATAAAATAATAATAGCTAATGCAGCACCCTATGCCTGACAGAACAAATATGTCTACTGTGTAATACAAGGTAGCACTGCCACCAATACCAAGGTGGTATTGTTCTGGGGAATGCGATTCAGTGTCTAATTGATTTTAATTTCATAATAATTACTACTGTTGTTGTTTTTTAGAAGGTAGAATTGCTTTCTATCACCACTATCCTCAATCTCTAAGAAAGAACACAACACAGTTTAAGGTTAACAACTGTTTCATCTAGGCTTCAGAAATTTTTTGGAGGCCCTTGCAACACACAGTTTTGGCAGTTGATGTGGTTGGACTCGAGCTGTGGACTACTCCCTCAATGACCTTTCCCCAGCACAACCTGCAGCAGCGTTGGCTCCCAATCTCCCCATTTTTCATCTATGCCACATTAACTTTGTTCCTCCTCACCGCACCAGCTACTGCCACACATGCTAAAAGCTCCTTCCCCTGCTCTTATTGCCCAAGGAGGAGAGACAGGACTGAAAGAAAAGCAAAAAGAAAGGGTAGGGCCAGGTTGGTGCCTGTGTCACAGGTCACAGCGCCCACCGAAGCTACTCTTCTTGTGGTAGAGGGTTACATGTAAGGAGATTAGCAATCACCAACTCTTCCAGAAACAATCCAGCCCTGCACAAGATGGAAATGGAGGAGGAAGTTGGCTGATGAAGCAGCACTGGAGATCCTGTCTCATCTCAGAAAAGGTGGCAGTCATGCCAAACTGTATTAAGCCAATTAAGTCTTACAGTCAAGCACATAGGGAATGGAAAAATATGACTCACTGGAAAAAGGTGAGAGGTAAAAAGTGTGTTATTTTTCTTTAGTAACCATCGGATATAAGTGACTGAGGTCCATCACTACTTTTACCTCCCACATGAAATGAACAGAAAATTCCATATTTTAATATATTCAGTCTCTGTCATCTGTGACATTTAGGATAAAACTTAGCTTGAGAAAAGCTTCCTTTTCCTTTTTCAATGAATGCACCTTGTTTTCAACTACTTTAGAGGGAGCTTTCTTCTCTTGGCTATTAAGATTAGTGAAAGATAATGTTATTAATAGTTACTATTAGTCTTTCAGTGGAAAGATCTTTAAACAATGGTTTCCACTATTGTCTAGGAACAACCAAAATCCAAAATTCCCCTAAATCTCCTCTGCAAATGAAGACCAAGAAGATCCAGAGAATGTTTTTTCTGAATCTTTTCAATAATTCCCCAGGGGTGCTGTAGCTGCTGCACACATGGTAAGTGTAGCATTAAATCATCCATATCACGTTAGGAAAAGTCTCATGTGTCCAGAAACACAAGCATTTTCAAATAATTCATGGCAAACTTGCTAACATAGTTTTGAAGACCAGTTATCAGTCAAGACTTCCTTATCTTACTTTTCATTTTGTTATAGCTACATGAAAACCTATGGCATAAATCCATTCCCCCTTGGAGGCTGTTTATTTGGTATATTTATTCCTAGCTACAAAAACTAGTCTGAAGTGAAGAAGATTTTAAACCAAACTCGAAGGCAGAAACATACAGAGTACCTGGCACATTCCATCACTAGCTGAACTAAGTTATTTGTAAGTGTGGGTTTTTAAGCTTTACACAGTGAATTTTTTAATAACTTGTGAAACTGAATTTCATGCTGAGCTATATGTTATTTTGCACATTTAGAATGTAGCTGTAAAATTCTTAGTTGCATTACCTTACATGTTAATTGCAATGAGGTAGTGAAACTCCTGGTTTTCAGCTACACTGGCACAAAAATGAACTTCAAAAACTTGCATAAACTCCTGGATGTGACTTGATAGTAGGAAATAAAAATTTTTCAAATGGTATCTCAAGCTGTGATGACCTCTCACTGCAGAATACAGAGCAAGAAAACCACAGACCATTCAGAAAAAAAAAAAAAAAAGCTCCTACTCACATTTTGAAAGGGAAAGTTCTAAAAGTGTATTTCCAAAACAGCTACCTCAGCATACCACAGAGTTTACTTCTTAACCCTATCTAGAGTACTCTCAGAGCAAAGTAATAAATTTATGAATTTACAAAGCAAAGTGTCTCAAAACTGGCATTTCTTTCATTCATTCAACTTCCAGCCTGGAGCACTGAATCCCCAATTCAGTGACCATATTTGGAATCAGTGAAGAAATCAGACTTATGAAGTGAAATCACTGTCATAACTGTTAATACAAAATTACACAAGTTTAAAGAAATAGCTACAATTCTCAGGACGTACTTCATCCAACACCACAAAGCCAAACAAAATTAAAACTTCAGATCTTCACTTTAGACACCTGTATAAGTTTCAAAACAGCACATTTACAATGCAGCTTCATTTTCTCTCAATATCAAAAAGTGAAAAAGCCCTCAAGAAAACAAACCAAACAACACCCAATCGACACTACCTCTCCCAAGAAAAAATAAAACAAATCAACAAACCAACCAAGCAAAAAAAACCCCTCATTACTAAAAGAAAATCCCAGTGCTGCTGATACAAAGTTATTGATCCCTTTTTATTTTTGAGATTGGTCCTAAAACTGAACTGTAACTTAGATTGCACAAGACTGCACAACATCCAGCAGATGTTCAGCGCTGAACTTCAGTTAAGATTTATAGCAGGTGACTCCCACTGCTCCTACAAGCACTTGGTTTGTCCTCCTTTGTTCCAACCCCAATTCTTGGCCTCCCCCCTAGTAGCACAAAATGAAAACACAAAAACAAGTTACTAACAGTTAAAAAGTTACTACTCAGCCAAGCCGTGATTCCTGTCCACTTGGAGCCTGAGGCAAGCGCAGGGTAATTAGAATCGGGTTAACCTGCAATGAGAAAAGGCCAAGCTGCATTGCATTATTTTGCATTCGCTTTGGGCTATGTGAATGCACATTATTCAGCATTCACAGATCACCTCATAAGCAGTAACCTCTCTGCATACCCTTTATAAACAATTGTGGTTTAAGACTCAATCACTTGTGTTGAGATAATGCACAGTTACAATACACTACCACTGGCAATAAAAGAACCTGAAAATTTAGCACGTGGTTTTGCTTTCCTGGTCCTTTAAAAAAGGTCAGTATTGTACAGCTAAGTACATGCTGAAGCCATGGAAGCAATTTACAGGATTTCCACTGTAAGGGCCACCCACTGGGAGTCTGTTTAGCATCTGCCCCCTTCTCACATAGGATTTAAATTTACTTTGTTGCTGGATTGGATACAAAAATGACACTGTTTTTATAAGTGTAGATTGCCATTTCAAGTGAGATGCTCCTACAACCTGCACCCAAATGAACACTGAAATTAATGTCATGACAGCTTGGAAAGATCCAGTTCTTACAGAGGACAGAAATTTTTTCCATTAAAGCATCCTTCAATTCTACCAGATACAAATGTCCATTTTGTAAATATTTTAATACATAATAATTTTAACCTATAATGACAGATCCATACATGTCTTTGGAGGTCCCAAGATAAGCACAGTAGCTCACAACCAGGAAAATCTCCTCTGCTCCTGGTCAGAGCTCTTAATTTTTTCCTTTTGGAAAGCTGCTGCAGAAACATTTTGATCAATATGCAACTGTTGAACAGCAAAAGATGCTGCAGAAAGAAGGAAGGAAAGAATGGGAGGAGAGAAAAAAAGCGAGGAGTAACAAATGTCCTAAGGGAGTTGATCCCTTCTCTCCAAAAGACATCTCTTTTTACAAAAATGCAGCAAAACACCATCCCATCAGACCACAGTTCTGCAGTACAGGGGCTCTTGAAGGGTTCTAGAGAAAGTAAGAGGAAATGGAAGTGCCCTAATTTATATTTTAACTAGGAATGCACACAGGGCAAGTTCCCTTTCTCTCTGGCTCCAGGCCTTTCTTGACTCCTGGCCACAGAGCAATCTTCCACTTTTTTGGGCTGGTCGTTCTCTCCAGCCAAGTGAAAATTTTGTGTCAGGAAAGTAGCCCTACACTAGAAAAACAAATTCACTTTCATACTTTCACAATTGGCAGGATTCCCACAGCCATGGATCAAGTTAAGACAAGGATTAAAAAAATACTAAAAAAAGATACTTGAAGAAGCATCTAAGCTGGTTAGCTCTTTCTTTTAAAAGACAAACAGAGGAGTAAAGAAGCTAGGAGATGAAATCAAAACCCTGAACTCAGTTTTGACAGTCCTGATAGTCTCTCTCACAGTCATGAAAAGAAGAATAATCCTTTTTTGTCAAATTATCTTACGAGGCTTAAAGAGAAAAATCTCTTATCTCTATGTTCCTGTTTTGGAATAAAATCATCAAAATATAGACGATTAAAGCTGCTACATAAGTGTCCTACTGCAATGATTTTTTTAAACGTCAGTTCATTCACTGCAATCCAAGCACAGCACCGAACAAGGAATGACTATACAAGTACAGCTCACTTACAAAACTTGTAATTGGTCCTAATAATGTCTACAGCGACCCTCTGAAATTCTCTCAGTTTGCCTAGTGGGTTCATATCTTAATAACTGACGTGATGTGACAGACATTCAGCACGATGCAGGAGGATTTAACTACACCGTTCCCATTGTGAACAGGAACTCATTGTTGCACTTTTGCAGGCTGCACTGAAAACCTTCCCTACCGTGTCACTGAGGAGCAATCACGTCAGTTAAAATTGAGAGGAAAGCTCTTCTAACCAAGGATGACATCTACTTTCACGTTCGTGCTAACCTCACTTTCAGTGCACACACACTTGTAGGCAAATTCTTTTTGATGAAAAACATTCAAATTAGAGGAGAACTTGGGGCAGAAGTACATATGTTTTCATTACAAGAACTTGCCTAATGGAATTATTCTCTTCTCTGCAAGTCCTTTGAAATAAATTGAGAGAGAGCTTACACAGGTGCAGCTAAAGAACAGTAAAGAACAGTACAGATACTATTAAACAGTGAAACACTTTCTGCTACACCCAAACTGCTTCACTGATCTCAGACTGTTTATGATTCCTACTTAGAAATTCTAATAATCAACAGCAAATAAATACTGATTTCTTTCAGACTTATGAAAGACTTGAATGGACTATCTTTTAAATGAAGCAGAACTTATGACACATGCTACAACCTGCCATTTCCGACCACTCTTTATCCCTGCATGCTTTCTGAACACCAATAATATTCTGAACAATGATGGAATCAAAATAAACAGAACAGAAGTGACAATGAAAGTCAGCATTATCCTGCAGATTAAACTACTCCTGTCAAGAGACACGGACTGATGCTTCCTTCCATGTGGAAACATCTCATCACAGATGCTCAGATGAGCAAACACTTGCTTTTCAAATACAAAAATGACAAAGTGCCATTACGTGACATTCACGTAATTTGTTCATTCAGCATCAGCACCATTTCTACACATTTCTTTGTGATAAAGCCTGATCTACATAAGAACTTTGGGTTCATATTTTATTCTTCAGGGGAAAAAAAAGACAGAATAAAAAAAGCATACCATTCCTTGGAGAACTCAAGGCCAGGAGTCTACTGCTTTAACGTGCATATTGACAAAGACAGCGCACATACAAAACAACTATTTTGTTCCTTTCCTCTGGTGGCTTGTAAGAGCAATAATTTGCTTCAAAACTTCAGTTTTAGTCTGGTACCAGAAAAAGAACTGATTCAGAATTGCAAAATTCTTAGAATTCTGCAACACAGATTGATGAGGCAAGAGGTGCATCATTTTTCAATAACATGCACATAATAGATCGACTACAGCTTTCTTTTATTTTTCTGAAACAAGCAAAAACCTCCTTAGTAAGAAAGTTCTTACAAAGTGAAGCCTTTGCTTCTTTCTACTCCTGGTCCTGCTACAGTGCTTCTTTCTAGCTTTCATCATCAGAACATTCTAAAGTGCAAAGATTCTCTTTCAGTGCTGAAGCAACTTCACTAAGCCAGCTTCTGTTCAGCCAAGTCTTGGTACCCCTTCTCTGGTGGTGCATATATCTGGGGGAAAAAAAATTCTGCTCTCCTTTCTAAAGGGAAAGATTAAGAGAGTCTCTTGATTCAGGTTTTCATGAAACCAATCCAGTATGCCTGACATATCATCATATGTCTGATCTTCACTTCTGCAGCAACAAAAGTTCTCAATGGACTTCTGATACTTCCCTCTCATATTCACTTCCCCACAATGATCCAAAGACACATTCAAATAAAGTGACTACTGAACTTCAGAGACACAGTAGTAATGCCTGTAGACCCGAAACACTGTCAGCACGCATCAATAACCTCCCTCCTGCACAGCTCCTCAAAAGACAACCACCAAACTTACTTTAGTAACACAGCACAGGATGCCACAGATGGTGCTTTCTGAAGCATTCATTTCCCTGTGCTCATTATAAAGGCTGTCCACAGCAACGAGCTCTGATACAGACATTGACATAGTAAAAACTAATTCCTGATAGACATGTAAACACACACAGGCTGATGCTTTTGTTCCCGAGTCCATGATATTCTAAAAAACTACATTATTAACTTCCTATGTGCAATGGATACCTACCAGAAAACTGCCAGTGCAAGATTAAGAGGTCAGGCCCAAAGGGACCTACCTCTGGTGAGAGACCAGTCCTGGTGAATGTTCTGGTACATAAGATTTTCACTCCAAAAGGGCTCCAGTATGCAATAAAGCACAGCAAGCAGCCACAGTTTTTTCTCTGTAGCTTCCTGCTGCCTTTTACACATGCTGTACCCCAAAGAGCAAGCACTCTGAATATTAAGGACAGATATCTTAGCTTGCTGTTTTCCAGAAAGTCAACAGGGAAGGAAGATTAGATTCACCCTGTGGCAGCCAGTGCTGCCAACATGACACCCAACAAGACCCCAAACCAGCTGGAGCTTCAGAGGAACTGTAGGCTTTGTGCCCAGGAGTATCACATTACAACAGTCAGAAGAAAAGTGATGAATAGGTAGGTAATTGAGGTCAGGTCAGCCTCTGACAAGGGAGAGTTTCCCGTCAGGGAGAGGCAAGAGAAAACATTCTTTGTGAATGCTAAGCTCTTGCAGAGCAGATGGGAATGCTCCCTACAAAGTCACATGCCAAACAGCGGGTATGTACAGCAACTTCGCAGTGTGTAACAATTTTCCAGATACCATCTCCATTATCACTTCCATCTTACCCACATTTGCTTTCAGCTTGCATTCTCCCAAAACCCCAACTTTGATTCTTCTTGGTCGTTATTCATATCCTTTCATGTATTCATCACTTGCCCACTGCCAGCACACATCTGCAGTCAGCCTGCCTACTTGTCTGTGGAGAAAAGAAATTCCTTCTAACACCACAAAAACGCAGACCTAGCAGAGGAGCTGCAGATTTACATCGTTATTTCTGATATGCACCTTTGCATAAAGTGCCAATGGAAGGAATATTAGGAAAATATTTAGAGTCCGTTACTCCTCTCTGAGGACACAGCTTTCAAAAAGGAAGCACAGCCAAAGGGCCAGTTATCCCCAAAATGGTTCATAGTAGATGGTTGTTCTTACATAATTGATATCTCTTTCAAGGAGTGTAAAGAAAGAAAGCTTAGTTAAGCCACCTGCTACTGCAGAAGCAGAAAACAAAATGTGTAGAGAAACCTCCTGACACGGTGTATTCCCAACAAACCTAATGCTGCTCACAAGCTGAAAACAAATTGATGCATACATTGTCATGTAAGTCAGCGTGACAAAAAAAATCCTATTTTCTCAGGTTTTGTTGGAAGTGACATTTTCTTGTTGTCTTATCAAACACTACAAACTGTCACCCAAATTTCTGTTCCTTTACTTTCCCTGCCTGTTCCAGTGGCAACCCTGCAGATGGCAGTAGGGACCAAAAAATTTCTTTCTAATTTTTCTTGTCGGGGGCCTTTTATATTTTCATTTCCTGCTCACTTAATTGTACTCTGTAGAACATATGGTTGAATCATTTTATTTCAAATCTATAAAATTTACCCTGTCCTCTTGCTGCACCTTTTAAATCTCTTCAGAAATTTCAGGAAAAAAAAAATCTTTATTCAAACATTAGGCATTTGTAATAAATAATACAAAATAATGGCGGGAGAACACCAGTGATTTAAATAAAATGGCATCTTTAACAGAGGAAACAAACCCACTATCTACGCATCTACAGGCGAGGTTGAATAACAACCAACTCTCACAGCAGACAAAAATGTGACTTTAAACTTAGGATGGTGTGATGTTGCTCCTCTGAGATACCCAGAAGCTGAATTAATTCAAATTTTAACTTTTGTGGGTTTTATGGAACTATTCCTATAAAATTTAGAATTCACTGTTCCCGTAATCATCTGTGACTTGATTATCTCACAGGATGCAGCAGACTCATCTGAATTGGAAAGACACATCTCTTATTCCTCAGTTCACCTTCTTTAGCTAGACAGATGGTACAGCAGTTTCAGAGCAGAGAGTTAAGTATCTGCCAAACAGCTGGAAGATTTTAAGCATCCCACTTACCCTGTGTGGATGGGCAGCCATTCTCATCTCAGCTTATCTGAGATTCTTCAGATAAGATATTTAAAAAAGAGCACTGAAATGCACTTAGTTCCTAAGGCAATTTAAATTTCAGACAACACACAGAGGTGACTCAGCATGACCTCAGCTATCCTTAAAATAGATCTATAATAGTCTCTTTTTATGGCCGAGACAAAATCAGTTGTTAAAAATATTCAAGGCATATTTGACATGTACTCACCTCACAAGGCTAGACAGCCTGTGAAGACAAACACATCCTTTCCTACGCTGATGAAATTATCATGAAATAGAGGATTGCTCCTGCCAGATGCCAGCAGTTGTGCTCCCCTACTGACTCAATCCTGAGGTGAAAAGGTAAACAGAGAAAATCTAGACACAAATCTGAATTCATTGTTTGATACAACTCCTTGTTGCCTGACTGCAGAAACCAATGTGTAATAACAGTAACAGCAAAGAAGGACAACTACAATATGCAAGGACATTCATCCATGTTTTGGAAACAAGAAGAGAAACTAGATAACTGTTAAAGCTTTTTTCATTTCAGCTAAAGGAGAATCTAGCAGAGAACCAGAGGACCCACATGTGGTGCCAGAGTTCAGAAGCTGAGCTGCTATTTCAGACACTGGGCAAGAGTCTTTACAAATTGCCAACACAAAGAGGGGAGCAGTCACTTCTCCACAAGGCAGCCTCACTAGGGAACCTAAACGTCATGCATTCAAAGAGTGCATATTAAACCACCTCCATCAATGAATCGGATCAGCACAAAGAAACAAACCCAAAATGAAGAAAACACCTGTTTTTCTCTTCTCCTGGATTAACAAGTTACAGTAGTTCACAGAAAGGCCAGACCAACACCACAGCCAATGTACAGCAGGGAAGAAAAGAGCATGATCTCTCCCAGCAATAGCCATCAGACCAACTCAGCTGCTTGTGAAACTACAACCTAAGACCTCTCTGGACAATTTCACTTCTTCCACTCAACACAATGAGCCTTAAGCCACTTACTAAAATTATCCTACTCCATCATTTAACAGCCAAACAAAACAAAAACATTGCTTCCATGCTTTCTGAAACAATCATGCAATATATCCAGAAAGATTTCAAGTTAAAAAAACACGTTTATCTACAAGTTTCTCCTGAATCATTCAAAAAACAAGTTCACAAAAGCATTAACCATCATCTTGTAGGTGCAAAGGTATATTTTTTTCTTCTCAGAACAGGCAATTAAAATCCAAATAACAATAGTACAGCAATAATAAATGAATCTTATCTATTAATCCTATACAGGACAAATGATCTTGACGCTAAACTCGGAAAAGAAAAAAAACACAGATTTATTTCTAGACTCTAGTGACTATATGGGTTACTGACACAGTGGTCTGACACAAACATCATCTTCCACAATAAACTTCAATTTCAGTACAGCTTTCATTTGTACTTCAGGAAAAGGAGATTCACGTATCCTAGGGATCTTCTTGCTCTCTCCCATTTTGCTACAGATTTTTTCCTCAGAGCTTTTTTTGAACCAAGATATCGAGAAGCAAGAATGTAAGGAAACAGGAATAAAACTTATCAGGGGCCACTATAACCTAGAATTTGCCTTGCCAAAGGAAAAGCTTTGCAGAGTTCTAATTCCTCTATTCCAGAGATTCAAATTGCAAGAGTTGTTACAAGAGTCAATGCAAGATTTCAGATGAAGTATTAAATCCCTCAGCAAATCATGAGCCTAAAATTGAAGTTATTTCACTAGAAAATAGAAACCTAATACACTACATACTTTGAAGTCCCAACAGACTAGGAAAGCACTTCCTACTCCTGCATAAAATACAGATGTAACACACCAATGCTCAGCCATTTGCCCACTCAGACGCCACCACCACCACGTCCATATTTTTAATTAGCAAAGGGTTTTTCCCCCCTGTAGTTCTACTAGTATATTGTATGTTCTACTAGTGTATTGTATGTTCTCTGAAGATTAGTACTAAAACCACCAAGTATTTCCCGTTTTACTTGACAGGTAACACTGATGCTGAAAAAAGGCTGTCAGACCGGGTATGCACAACACAGGCATGCACTGCAAGACAAATGAAGTGCATGAACTGCTGTCCATAAGGGGAGCTGATTACCCACTGAACTACATCCTTCTGTTGTTTTCAATTTACAGTGATGAAAAGAGCATGCATGGTGCTTAGCTTCCTAAAGCACTACACAGCCAAAATCCTCTTGAAACTACTGGAGCGCTGTGGGCGCAAGCTGGAGCCGTGTCGTGCATCTCCAAGCAGCTCACAGGGATCAGCCCCCAGCATGCACACACTCCACCCTGCCTCCTCTTTAGTCTGAGTCCTGTAACGTACACGTCTTCCTTTTCTTTCGCAAATCTGTGGCTTTCTTGGCCTTCTCGACTCCTTCCTCCCTCTTTCTCTAATTATTAACTGTTTCTCTAATAATTTAGGGTAACACTCCAATTCTCCACTTGCTAGAAAACCTGTCAGGATCCTTTTCCTTTGCTTGAAAAGCTACTTTGCCCCTGGCTTGGCACACCTCATCCAAACTGCCTGGCGTCCTTCTTGCCATTATCAAGCAATCAACTGAATCTTACTTTTGCCAGAATCGAGCACCAAGCTTCTTTCCCAGGGGATCTTACGCTTCTTTCAGCTGCTAATTGAACGCAGTATAATTAATAGCAAATTAAGAGAGATAAACGTTACTTAAAAAAAAAACCCAACACAAAAAAATGAAACCACAAAACCAACCACAAAATAAAGAAACCAAGCACCTTTTCAACACTTCCATCAGCAAACAGAAGCCTGCATCTAGCACATTCAGATCATTTGCCTCAGGCAAGCAAGACCTCTGCATGGTATGTCATCATTATTTTGTGCTTTAAAAACCATCAGTAGGGCATGCATCCTTAAAATAGCATAGAATATTGTTACCTGGAGATTACTTTCTGCCTCAGTGTAAAAATGTGTTAGGACCACTTGTGCATGAAGCAAAAAAATATATCAGGCTGGATGTAACTTTCTTTACATATGAAGTAAACAAATAATTTTTTTTTATTTTTTTTCAGTATCACAGGATGACAAAAGTTCTCATTTATTTAGCATTATGACTTTCAATATTTTTGTAAATAATGTCACTATTTGACACCCCAATCTCATTTATATTAATAACTTAGTTATAATGAATTTGTAATAACCGAAGCAACCTTATATAATTTGTAGTGATAAAAATTCAGCATTTTCCAAGTTAACTGCCGGGACCTCAGAATAGCTGATGGCAAAAATTTA
This sequence comes from Serilophus lunatus, assembly GCA_013399895.1. Taxonomy (NCBI): domain Eukaryota; kingdom Metazoa; phylum Chordata; class Aves; order Passeriformes; family Eurylaimidae; genus Serilophus; species Serilophus lunatus. The sequence goes on along the minus strand of VXBA01004365.1, from coordinate 1,006,581 downwards.
AAAAAAAACCAAAAAACAAAACACCAAACCAAAAAAAACCCCAAACAAACCAAACCAATCCACGAAACCCCTGAAGTATGCCAGTTGCACAACATCACTGTTCAAATCACTTGCAAATACCCACATTTTTCATAAACTTTTTTGTTAATATTTTAAGTCTTTCACCCTGGTAAGCAAAGACGCAAGGTCAAGGCATTTTTTTTTGCCTCCTCAAAGGGATTTCCACAACACAACGGAGAAGGAAGCAGAACACACATGCTCTGAACTCAGGAGCATATTGTCCCAGGTACCCTATCAGGTTCTGAGCCCATACTCCTAAATGGTGCTGTGCACATCGAGTTGCCACGATTTGCCCAAGAAAAAAAGACTTCCCAGCAGTGACATGGAGAGAATGAAGAACCCAGTCTAGGCCTCTTATACAAGAGGGTAGCATTCTAACCACTGAACACTCTGGGAGAGGACACCAAATTCAGCAACTGAATTCATCTCACTTAGCATCCTGCTTTCAAAAGATACAAAAAATGAAAATATATGAGAAAAATTTTAATCCCAGGATAATTTTGCTCATTCACATTGGCTGTAGGCATTGAAATCTGGGATTCTAGAAGATTATTAGGAAACTAAAAATATTAAGATTTTAAAAAAAGCATGCAGTGAGCATTTTAAAAGAGACTGGTTTAGTGTTATCTCTCCCATAAGATACTGCAAGAATGTTCTCACAAAAAAGTCTTTGCTTAAGGGAGTTTTTCCTCCCTCTTGATTCTGCTCTTCAACTAGCTTCCAAAAGAAGCCTTTGAAGTAATTAACACAACTAAAGGCACAATGATGAAAACTAACTCAAGGAAAAAAAAAAAAAAAAAAGCAGGGAGGATTTTTGGCTGAACTCTTTACCCTACTTTATTTTATAAATGTATCTTTTTTGTAACTTAAGACACTACAAAATAAATTGCAGCTTGGCTACAATAATCACACACGGGAAAACACAATTTAGGTTTGTTATTCCCTCTTTTTCATAAATCAGACTTGGGCTCAGTTTAAACACATGCCAAATATGACCTAAATGTATCACATCTTCAACAACTAATCATACAGGAAAATAAGCACTGGTTCAATCCCCACAGCCCATAAACCAATGATCAGGTTACTGTCTTGTAACTGTATATAGTTATATACATACATGAGAAAGAGTTTAAACAAAGGGAATATGGACTGAGATCAGGATGTGAAACTAACACCAATAAACCTGTCTCTGTATTTTGCCCATTGTCTACTAAATTTTCATAGAGGCAGTTATCAGTGCCTCATTTAGTTTTACATTCAGTTCCTGCAGTCTCCTCAACAACTTCACAAAGCAATATATTCCAAAGGGTCCTAATCTTTCCCTTCCACAGCAGACAGGAAAACATGTTTCTGGTGATATCTTCTAATTGTCCAAGTTGATCCCTGAAATGCTGGACACAGACCAGAAATGAAAAGCAAAACAGCAGACTTGTTCAAAGAAGCAGCATACAACAGTCCATTAGAGAATTATGCAGCAAATATTATCCTTCTCCACTGCTAACACAGTAAAAGCTCCTCAGGGAACAGCCTAACTCACCTGTAACTTAATTTAAAATTTAAAGATTTAAAGCCTAAAGTAATTAATTAAAATTATCTAGATCTCTTGTGAAAGAATAATTCATCATTCACAGGGGAGGGAAGAATTTAAAATTATTGGCATCAACAAACGATGTTTTTGTGGTAATCTAACGCAAAATTCAATTTTTAAATAAAATTACAGCAGGTATGGAAACACAATAGGCTACCCACACCATAACCAGCCTGCAGGTTTCCGCCTTTTGTGTCCCAGTAGTAAAAATAAATAAATATTCAATGGTTTGTGAGTTTGTAAAAATCATAAATGAGAAACCTGAAGCTAAAAGAGAGTTCGCTTGCTCTTTCATCCTCTAACTCTCTTTCTAGAGCCAGATCAGCTCTGAGATGGTTATTAAACATTCAAATGAGGAAAGGATTTCCCATTCTTGATATAGAAGTGTAAAAACATCTCTGAATTACTACTAATAAGGCTATATAAGGTGTGAGCATCTGCTGCCTTCAACAATACACATTTAGAGTTAGAAAACAAATAAAACTTCCACATCACCACTTCTCACAGTGGGATTTTTGGTTGGGAGGGTTTTTTTTTTTTCCAAATGTGAAGCACGCGACTACACTTTCTCAGAAATTAGCAACACGGGTTTCATAGGTTTGCATTAAACTCTATAGCATGACAACACTAATTCTATGCAGATTTAAAGCATTAATATATCTTCAATTTTCAACTTATTTTCTTGCTTTCCTAATATTTGTAAGAAGGGCTTTCATTTGTCTGTCTCTAGACTGAACACAAAGGTTACAAATCTTTAAAGCAAAGATACTATTTTACACAACATCAGTGACTTTTGCTTCTGAATTTCTTTAAAAAAAAAAAGATTGAAAAATGTTTTATGAGGGTTAGGGAAAGCAGTTAAGCATTTAAGTTATTCATGAGCTTAAATAGATTTTCTTCACAATTTCAGGACAATGGTTCTTCCTCTCAATAACACTCATGATTCCTTGTCTACCACTCCATTTACCATAGCCAGAGAAAACGAGGACACGAGGACAGAGGCTCAAATGGCAGATTTCCTAAGGCAAACCAGTGTGTACATGCTTCCCAAACTGCTCAGTAAATAAAACTTGTTTACACAGAGCTCCACCACATGAGAATATGAAAATAGCTTTCAATATTTAATACCTACATGTACACCAAGGCAATCTGAAGCAGTGGTACCACCCAGAGACAATATATTAATCCAGTCTTGATATTTCTAGGAAGTGAGACACCCGGCAATTACAACAGAACAAGGAAAGAGAAAGGAACAATGCCAGTTGTGAAGACACCTCGACTTTAAGTTGTAAAGTTTCATTCATAATGAAACTCATTCTAGTTGAAGTTTCGTTGACAATGTTCTGCTACTAAAACTTAATCATTCCCTGACAAGCCCTGGTAAAAGATCCAGAAAGATTCAAGTCTCAAAAGTAGAAAAGTAATCAAGAAGGTAAATATTCAGTTAGTATTTTATTTGAAAAAAAAAAATTCAAAACAGGAAAAATTAACTTCAGCTATTTCCAAGTGTCACAGGAATGAGGATGGCCAAAAAGACATAACCTCATGCATCCCCTCACATGAGCACAATGTGTTAGGACTCCAGCCCCACTCCCTCAAAAAAATCCACAAGCAGCAACGTGATCCCAAGTGACTCACAAACAAACAAGCAAGGCCATGTTTCTGTTGCTATAACATATCACAACACATAATACTTTTTTTCCCCTGATGTAATTTTTATAACATTATTTTGGAATCTATTTTAGAATTTGGTTGCTATGTAGTCATTACATGGATTCATTTCCTACTTTCCAACTGGCAAGACTACTTGTTTCAGTTTTACGGAGTTGTATTATGGACAAAAGACACATAAAAGATACTGTAAATTCTAACAGCAGAAACTCCTTTAATGCCTTGCATTCCTTAAATAAGTGTGTACTGGAAGATGGCTTGCCCTAAAGGTCTCCATACTTCCAGCTTTCTCGAGTCTTCTGAGCCTTATTTCTGAAAATTGTCTTTTCACATTATTACTCCTACTGAGAGATGACATCTGATTTTTTCCAGAGCCTGTCAAAGACTCTCATACTATCTAAACTTATAAATAATCAGAAAGTGACACATTCTTCCCGTGGACAATGAAATACAGAGTACAAACCCCTCTGCTCTTTCTGGCTTTATCAACTGGGGATGAAGAACAGATGATTGATTGATTGGTTGACTGATTGATCTCTATGCTCTTCAGCACTTCAGCTTCACCTCCAGGAGGCAACACAGGCTTGGGGAAAATGTATTTTTCCTGTAATTTTTAATTACTGAAATATAGTCATACCAGACAGATCACATTCAGAAGTCGACTTCTAAAAGAATGAGCCAAATATGAACTTCATAATATAGGATTAACATCAACAAAATCCTTTTAAAATATGCACATGGTATATCTTCATCTTCACAAACCCCATTAAACAGAAAGCAGTTGGGAATCAGAGACTGGAAGGTTACTGGGGTAAAAACTTTCTCCTGTATAAAAGGATGGACACAGGCTGCACTGATATATTATAGGAACCTTTAGCTTCCAGCCTATGAAAATGTATGAATTTCCATAATGAGACATCATGGTGGCTCTGTCATATTCAAAGTTGAGCACTGATTTAACATGAGCACAAACCCTCTTTGGGGGGAAAATGAAATCACTAACAAACAGGTATGCTAGCACAATCATTCCTCAAATGGATAAAAGAGGCAATTTCCCCACTTGTGGCTTTGCTCATGTATTCGATCTAACAATTATTTCCTTTAAGTCTTAACAAGTTGAATTTCCTGTCAAGTTGGATTAAAAGCAGTCTTACCAAATGAACTAATTACGTTGCTTCTTCTACTGGCCAACCATTCAGATGACAACCAGCCACAAAGCGTGTGGGCACAGACCATCACCCTCCAATTGCCTTAATTGGGACTATGCATTTGCAGGATGGGTCTTCATAAGCACATCCTGCTACAGATCCAGATCTGCTTTGTGACTGAAATACAGGATTTTTCTTTCTTTTTTTCCTAATTTTTTAAGGTGAAATACATAAGCTATTTCAAGAACCAGTGACAACATATACATGTACCAACCCTTTGATAATTTTGTGGAGTGTGCTGAACAGGCAGCTAATGAAAAGATAGCTGTCATTCCAGCAAGTTTGCACCATGAGTGTGAAGATCTAGAAAAGAAATAATGAGAGCTGCTAGGGAGAATGATTTTTTTTTCCTTGAAAGAGTTCAATTTCTATAAAATCAATTACTTTTGCATATTTAGTGAAAACTATCAAGTCAATCATTTAGCCTTTATAGGACCATTTAACTAACAATTAATCAAAAATAATTTCCACTTAATTTTGAAGACAAGCTTCTTCTAACGACTGTACTTTTTGAAACAAATTGGGGTGAAGGCTACAGTGTTTGCTTGTTCATATTTATAACTAGAAAAATACAGCTCAATCAGTGTTCCCCAGATGTATGACTTACTTATCTGGCTGGGGAGAAGCAGCGGGGAACAAAGCAAACTGGATGCAACCAACAAAAACCAAGTGTAAACTTTAACTAAGAAACAGAGGATTACCTGTAGAATTTCCTTTGTTTTTCTCCCCAAATGGAAGAGAAGCCATGGGGAAGAACCAACTAGTGCTATTTTGAAGAAAAGAACTGGGGGTACAAGAAGGCAAATGGGAACATCCATCACCAGTAATTTAAGTGGAAAAGCAATGAGAAAGATGAATGCAAAAGCTGAAGCCCATGATGTTTCTTTAGGAATAGCTGAGGATTGAAGAAAAAATGACTGTGGCTCATGAGAAGAGCCTCCAGCAGGCTGAACAAGTCCTAAAGTTTCTCAATTAAGTAACATATTGGGGCAAATTTCTAAGCCTTATCTCTCATTATAAGTAAAATCTAGATAGTTCACAGCATGTGTTTGATAAAAGCTCACATATATAATGAATCTCACCAGTTTTCCTATATGAGCAGTTTTTCTTTCCTTAAATGAAACTCTTTCCTACAGCAAGAGAGAAATAATAAAAAAAAATAATCGAAAATGATTGTCAATGCCAGACAATTGGCAGGGACAATTCAAGGACAGCAAAGCAGCTGCTACAGAGTTTAAACTTATTTTTTGTAATAGATCCAATTTTTAAATTCATACTGTTCCTTTATAGTCTGTGAGGTTTGTCTCTAGCATCAGTTCCTTTAGGGCAAGCACTGCAGACAGTCTGCCTACCCTGAGGGAAACTAAGACACTCAGATGTGGGGTAAAGGAAAGATATTAATAATTTAAGACAGTGGTCTGCCACCCCTAGGAGAAAGCAACAATGTAAGTATGGAAATATTTAACTCCCAAGCTTACATTTGTCATTGGTGAACTTTGTGTTTTCCTCGATAAATTAGGAAGTGCTACAGAGGGTACAGTGGTCTTTGGAGGAGCTCTGAAAATGCTCATGATTAACAGGGTCTCCTGCCAAGTCTTCCTGCCAGGACCTCCAAAGCAAGGACAAAAGTCAACTGGCAAGCAGTGTCAGAAAAAGGCAGCAGAGTGGCAAAGTATCTTGAGCAGGGGAGAACACTGTTTGCAAGCTATAAAATACAGACTTCAGAAAGAGAAAAAGCTCTAGGAAAAGTACTTTTCCCCTTATTCTTGTAAAGCAAAGAAGTTCACTTATCATAGTCAAATAGAAGATTCACTGAGTGAAAATGACTTCCAGTAACCCAAATATTAATTTTGTTTACTCTTGGACATTAGTTCTCATTTGCCCTTTATAGAAAGGCATATTTGGCAACTCTTCTCTGTGTTACGGAAGGAATTATTTTGAAACTATTTCCACTTATGCAGGACTCTTTTCCTGTGAAGAGTAAACATTAACCCAACAGTTGTTCACTGATACATGAAACTTGGTATTCAATATTCACAATTATTATAAATCACTCGTTCATGAAAGCAGGAAAAAGATGTGAACTTTAAAAACTGCCTTCCTTTCAGGCTCTTGTGTGCCCAAAGTAAAGTTTTCTCTAGGTGTGGTATACTGCATCCTTTCAAGACTGACTGGCACTTGGATCTCTTCACTGTACATTCAGGTTTTTTGTCTCATGTTTGAAACCCAAGCTTAAGAAATCCCAAGGTCCACTGAAACAGACTGAGTTGTACATGAAATTCTGCTGAAATCTTCAGACTCGTATTCCCTATTAAAAAAATATCAGAACTTACCAACACCAGAACACCATACTCATTTTCACTGTAAATAATTCCATCAGAAAATCCCAAAAAGAACCATCACCTGCTGGATACACTTCGTTTACACAGACCATCATACATACTGAAATAATACATTCTTCATAAGCACAGAAGCCTGGATTCAACAGAGATGTTTAAATGAGAATCATTGCAAAGATATTTAAATGAGAATCATTGCAAAAAAGCCATTATTCAAGAAAATTTAATTTGCAGCCTAGGTTTTGCACATCCATACTGCAGATTTGCTACTCGAACCTACTTTGCTTATGGTGGCAAAGTATTCAGCAAAAAATTGTACCATACAATTAAACATCCTTTACATAAATTCTACTACACAAATACTATAAATGTATGACAAGAACTCAGTACCACTAGAGATGAAAAATGGCTGTTCAATCATCAGTTCAGCCCCTCCCCACATATATAACAAACCAATGATCAATAACTGCCTTTACTTCTTGAGCTAACGTTTACTATTGCAGTGAGGAGGGAGGAAAAAAAAAAAAAAGAATGAATCTTTGAGGATAAAAGCACCAAATTTGAGTAAATAGTTTTCTACTCCTTTGGGATGTCTTAAGCAGTTTGCCCACTACAACTTCAGCAGTCAATTTATCTCACTCAAAATATTACTGTATTTATGTCTTTTTTTTAGCCTAACTTTTTAACTATATATACCCACACAGACACACAACTAGATAGTATGTTTTCCCTTAAACTGAGCTTATCACTGCCAAACCGAAACAGAATGTAATGTTTAAAAGAACAAAATCCAAGAAAATTAAGATCCCTTAAATGTGAACTTCAAGCCCCAGCGTACAAATTTTGGTGCAATGGCTGTCAGCTCTTCAAAAGAGCAGCAATAACTGACAGATATGAGCATTTAAGTATATGAACGTAAAGTTGTTACTGGAGAAAACTAATGAAAAACATACACTGGTGAAACTTAGGCAGGAAGAAAAGCAAAACCCAAAATCTGGAAGAAAGAACAAACACACTCCTATTCAACCCATTCTACATCCCTTACCTATGGCATAAAGGAAGAGTGTGATCTACAAAAAAGGATCATCTCTTCCTCTTAACTGTAGGAGACCCTATTAAGTGGTGGCTGACCAAGAACCAAACTGAGGGCCACAGGCACAAGCAATAATATGGAAGTGATCACATCCATGTACGAACCTACAAGGGTTTAACTTCTTCCACATCTTTTTACCTTCCCAAGTTACCTTTTCCACAAGAGCTCTTTGTGAGTTCATTCAGTCAAAATACATAATAAACTGGTCTTGGTCTCTAAGAAAGGTTTACTTGATGGAAAGTATGGTAACACAAGCCCCACGGGAGTACCAACATTGTAACAGAGAGATATAACATGACACAGGGTTTTGAAGTTACTACTGAGTCCATCACAAATGACTGGGAGATACTCACAAAACCCAACCTAGCTAAGAGGGATCAGCTTTTCTTGAAAGACAAAGGTTTCTTGATGGGGTGAGTCAAAGAAAGAATTTAACTCTGGTGCTTCAAACAACTAGAGTTCTCCTGAGAACCCCTCTGTTTCCATCAGCTACACACAAAGCTTTGGGAAATAATCTTCCTGGACAAAGCCAGACCTCCTATAACCACCAGTATTTCAGTAATTTTGCAAATAGTACCAAACATATCAAGCAGGAGAAAACACATCTGCATTTCCAGCACCACCACTAAGACTTTCTGCAGAAGTGCCCTGCACACCTGGCTGTGGTGGCCAGTGCTTCCAGGAAGCCAAAATGACCCCTGCAGCAAACATGGGACACAACACAACTGCCATAGCACAGCTGACTTCACAGGCATCCTGCGCACAGTTACACAAATCACACCTCTCTACTGCAAAAACACTTTGTACAAAGAGTTACAGCAGGCTGAAAATATAATAACATTTAGTGAATGCAAATGTGTTTTAACTTCTAATCTGCCAAGTGCAGGAGAGGGACTTTATGCCCATTACAGATTAAGCAATTCAGTAAAACTTACAACACTGTAGTAAGTTTTAGAAGCCAGGTCCTTCCTCTGCTCCTACTTTAAGTGTCTGTCTGCCTGCTGCTTTCAGAGAAAGGCACCTCATTAGCCAATGCCAAGCAAACAGACACTATCATTTTTCTAACCCAGAAAAATAATTAATTAACATTTGAAACAAGTTCCTAAAAAAGCTACTCGTAGTCAATCACAGCTTCTACAGTTACAAAAAAGGGCAATTTTAAGGTCACCATTCTGTTAAGATAAAATAGAAATTGGCAATAATAACTCCATCAAGAACAGGCTGGAACAAATCCCTAGGCCTGTGCTGAAATCGGGAATGTGCACAGGAGGGCAGATGCAGGGCACCCCTGAAGTTACAGGGCGTGTTACTGTAACAGTGCAGGACTCAGCCATTTCAAACTGTCAGAGAACCGGGACTACGGGGAAGCCAATGTCAGCAGACGTTTCAAACAAAAAGCCTGTAATTCCGAAGGTACCCTGGATCACATTTTATGTTTGGTGCTTAAAACAGCCAGAGATCCACAACGGGCAGGACGCAACACAACAAAACCTGGTCTAGCCAGGATTTTTATTTCTATAATAACCCAGGCAAACCATAACTAAGTCTACTTAAGCATTTATCACCAACAAACAATTCTGACAGAATTAAATATAATCGTTCCTCCCGCAGGCTAATGAGAGAATGGCTGCAGCTAAATGGTATCCCATAATAATTTTACGTGTACAAAGTGTTCCATTTCATTTAGTGATATTGTAAAAGTGATGCATTGGTCATAACATTTACTGTTTACAATCTGTAGCAAGCTATACCCTCCTCAAGGGAGATTAAGTAATCAAGAAAATGTTATTCACACCGTGCTTTTCAGAAAAGTAGATCACTGTGCCAATTACAGACTCTTTCCTATATTAAGGAGGATGTATGTTAGTCTAGAAAGGAATGGGGAAAGAGGAAAGATCAGAGATTTGTTTGCTTCTCAACTGAAAAGGAGGTCATACGTTCACACATCAAAAGAGTTTTAATTTAGTCCAGCAATGTCTGAAGAGAAAAAAAAATAAATTAAATGCCAGTTTTGAGTAGCTGCTGAAGACAGTTCATTACAGTGAAAGCTCTGAAAAACCATACAGTGACTCACAGGACCCCAAACAGAAAGATCCAGAAGTAGTCAGATTGCAATTTTGTTTCTAGGGTATCCATTAGAGCCAAGTATTTTAATGATAGCATTTCTTTAAAGTAGTCTTTGTTAATATTGCTTATGCACCATTTTCCACTCAAAGATCACAGTGATTGATACAGGCTGTAATGAATGAAGTGTAACATCTCCAGAAAACAGATGCTACATTATTCATTTCACAGATAAGTAAATAAAAGTATGAAAAATTAAGTGACTTGCTCTAGTCAGAGTGCCAAAAGCACAGCTGTGAATCTAATCCAGATATCCCAGTTTCCCATGATCCTTTAACCACCAGACATTAGGCTTTCTAAAACTAAACGTAGCCTTTCCCTCACACTGCACCCTCTTTCTAACAAATCTGGCAAAGGTAGTATTAAGGATGTTCACTTCAAGTGGGAGACTTTTAAGAAACCAAAATCTTAGAAATAAAAAAAACAAACAAAAACACCTCCAAAACCAAACAACCTCCCAAAATAAACAAAATCAACCAAAAAACAGAACAAAGAGTCACCCTCCTTGACCTTACTGCTTGGACCACAGAATTCCCAAACCTGTCACTGTTGGGCTCAGACTCACAGGAGCAGAGTCAGCAACAGCTCACAGATCTAAAGCTGCAGGTCAGGCACAGGCTGGGTAGGAGGTACCAGGGTCACACCCCCATCCCAGAGCACCGGACCCACAGCAGGCACTTGCACCCAGGGGCTGCCACTGCTGCATCCAAACAAGCGGGAGAAAGGGATAGGATCCTCAGAGAAAGGTACTCTGGCCCAACAGCTGCTCCTCCACATGTCCTATCTCCAGGTATCTTTCAGTTGCCTTCCCCAAGGCTCTCAGCACAAGACACTGCACTGCAGCGGCGCAGTGACCCCCAGCCCAGCCCAGCCCAACGGCAAAGACGCTCATCAACACCCCCTCACACGAAAGGCTTCCAGTGTGGTGGCAATTGTGACTCCTGCTGCCTGAGCTCGGGACCTGTTTCGTGCAGATCAGCACTGGCAGAGAACTCTCTGCTCTAAGAAACCCCTCACGGCCTCAGGAAGGCTTCAAAGGCTGGAAGGGAAGGCAAGGCACACAACCACTGATGACAAAATGCCACCAGTCAAAGAAGGTTAAGGAAAATGAATGTTGTTTTGACCTGACAGCAAAATATCATTTATCACCACTTATCGCCTCAAAAATAAATATGTGAAACTTGAGAAACAGCACTTGCAAATCATCAGTTTTACAGCATGTGTTTTTCAGCTGTTTCCACAAATATAAAAATCTCCTGAAGTGTTGGAGTAGTTATCAGATGTATACAGCGTTTGCTCACTCACAGTCTCAACAATGGGAGTTGCAGAATGTATCAATCACTTAAGTATTTAAAAATAATTATCACCAAATGACATTTTTTAGAGAACACATGCTCTAAAACGTTTGTCTGAACACACAACAGGAAACCAATGCTCCTTTTTAAGCATGAGTTATGAGCCTGAGATTGAAGAGTACTGAACAAACCCCACTACTGGAAAATCAAGACCTGTTTCCTAAATTGCTGTGGTAAGTCAGAGCACAGATCTCAGACCCAAAACTAAAATCACACACATTTACATTCAGGCATACAACATTTAAATTTCAGAGATAAATTACGATGATTATTACTAAAGAACAAGGTCAAATTCCACCTTATTGCAAAATCACACCACAAAACAAGGCGAGTGAGGTACAATCTGTGCACTGCTATCAGTCTACTAAAACTTGACAGCTGGATATTAACTCTTCTTATAACACAAAGGTCAAGGTGACTGGAAATGCATCTGCAAAAAACCTTTTGGAAACAGCAGTGAAGCCAAATAAGAACATGCAAAGCAAGGACACGGGATTTGTGTGAGTGAATACTTTTTGTTTCCAGCAGGACACACCAGGTCAGTTAGCAGTGCACTCTGAAACACATGCGAATTTTATAACGAGTGGATTTAACCCTGGGCATGACTATATCCCAACTGCTGGCCCACAAGCCACAGGCTTGCAGAATTAAGCCTGAAGCAGCCACTTAAATTAACAAAAAAAACCCCAAACCCCAACAACAAACCCTTACCTCACAGCTCCACCACAAGACTTCCCACCATGCCCCAAAATACTGCATTTCAACTTAATTCACAAACAAATCAGCAACTACCACGTACTGAACAGACATTTTGTTCACTCAAGACAACCGGATTTAGAGATGGAGAGCTTGAAAACCAAATCTTTTTATATCACTACAGTATAATTGTGGAGTTGCCAAGGGCCACCACACAGCTACAATTTCTATTCTTTAAAAGAAAAATAGAACATCTGTTTTAAGCAAATGCTGGTTTTTGTCTTACACCTGTTCAAAAATACTGTGCACGCTAAACTTGGATTCTTTTAATGTTGCTATAGTTGCAGTTACAGCAAACACAGTTCCATGAAACAAACACCTTTCAAAAAAAAAAAAAACTGAACCAAAACACTCAAATCCAAACCAAAAGCCCTTGGAAAATTGCACTTTTTTCTTCTTAATTTTGGCGAACTTTTGGAGTTTTATTGTATAATAAAAAAACAACAAAAAAAACCCCAAAACACACAACACCAAAACAAAACAACCAAACAACACCCCCCACCCCAAAAAAACTCCACACGCAAACCAGACAAAAACAAACCAAAACACCTCACTGCCAATCCGTTCTTGTTTTACAGTCAAACAAAACACTTCTCAACAATTCCAATTTCCGCACACAGACAAGTTTTCCTCAGTTTCCCTTAAAAACTGAAAGAGCAGACAACCAGCTCAGCAACCCTAAAATTCTGAACATTATTCAACTCTCACAGCTCCTCCCATCCAGATATCCCAAATCAGCCAGTGTTTCCTACAGCTCTTAGGAACAAAATGCCACAGTTCAAAGCCGCGTCATTTCTGAGCTTTTAAGCTGAGTAGCT
>VXBA01004365.1:975484-993490 GCA_013399895.1 Serilophus lunatus | reverse complement strand
TCTTAACAATAACAAAAAAAAAACCCACGGAAAAAACCCCACACCACTGTTAGCGAGGGGGCCACACTTTTCCCGTTTCCAAGGGGTTTTTGGGTTGTTTTTTCCTTCGGCACCGCACGTGGCGGTGTCACCACGAAGCCGCTCCCGCAGCACAGCGGGCACCCGCCGGGGGAACCCGCCCTGTCCCGGGACCGCGGGGCCCGGGAGACGCCCCGGGGCGGTGCAGCGATGCCGACCGCCAGCACCCGGCGGGGAACGGAGGAACGAAGCCCAGACCTTCTCCCGGACGCTGCCGGCGGCCCCTCCCGCTCCCAGTGCCGCTCCCGGCGCTCACCGGGCGGTGTCGAGCAGAGGGTGCTTGGTGCCCACCAGCTTGCGGACCTGCATGGCGATGTTGCTGAGCTCGTCGCTCAGCAGGCACCGCAGGCTCATGAAGGACGTCGGGTACCCCACGATCTTCTCGGCCNGAAGCCTCGGCCCGGCCCGGCCCCGGCCCGCGCTCATGGCACCCTGGGCGCGGCCATCTTGGGCGTCGCAAAAGGCGCCGCGGGCGCCGTTAAGCGCGGGCGGCGGGCGGGGCGTGAGGGAGCGGGGTGTTCCCGTGTCCCGTGTCCCGTGTCTCCTTTTCCCGCATCTTCCCGAGCCCTCCGGGCGGGGAAAAGTGCAACCCTTCCCCCCCGCGCTGTGCCTGTCGCCTCCCGCAGCCGTGGCGGAGGGTCCCTCTGCGGGGGGAGGGCTCCTGCGCGGCAGGGGCTGCCCCGCAGGACGGGGTGCGCAGGGACCTGCGGGGCCGGGAGTTGGGGTTCCCGCCCGAAGGGTACAGTCCGCACACACTGTGTGCTAAAGCAGACAGGCCTTAGCTGCGCAGTCGTGTTTTCTGTGACACTTCTGCACCGTTCGGCTGGAGTCACCGACCCTGGAGGTGTTGGGAGGCGTCTGGGTGCGATGCTGGGGGATGTGGGCCAGTGGATTGGGGGTTACGGTGGTAGTGCCGGGCTGATGGTTGGCCTGGATGGGCTTAAAGGTCTCTTTTGGCTTCGACGATTTTGTGATAGCAGCGCACAGGTGTTCTTTTTTGTCTCTGGATTCCCAGAGTTGTATGGGACGTGGCACCACAGGCTTTATTTCCTACTCGCTCCGCCTTGCCTCGTAGGTTCGTTCCAAGGTGCTCTGCTGTGACACAGAGCGGGGGTTTATAAACAGCCTCATTCAGAGCTGAAGAGGTACCTACAACCAAACATCGACAGCCAGCTCTGAGTGCCCAGTGGTCTGCTGGATGTCCCGTAGTCTGTCCCTTATTGTGAGCACAGCCATCACAATGTGCCTCTTTGCAGCTGCCTGCAGCCAAAGCTTCTGTGAATTCAGGGAGTGGAATTTCTGTGCCTCAGAGGAGAAAATTCACTGGCCATCTTCAGAGATTGGATTTAAGTGACTTCCTCAGTCCCACAAATACTTCGGAAAGAATTTGATCTCTTCTGTCTCTACATCTATTTCTTCTGTAACTTCAAAGCTTTGTAGCAACAAACAGGCAGAGTTCCGATGAGAAAATTGTCCCACTGTCTACATTCACATCAGCAATGAGGGTGTTACATTTCTTATCTTACAAATATGAGATACAGGCCTCTTTATTTTATTTTTGTTTGCATTGTTCCACATGAATAAAGTTGGTTACATTGGTGGATACTGCAAAAGAAGGTGCAAAGAGAAAACAATTCGTCACAAAGAAGTATGTCCAGGTAAGCACAAATAGCTCTTGGAGTTACAAGTGGAAAGTTTCAAAAAAAGGGAACACCCTTACCTCTTTTTCAGTGGCAACGATGAGGTTTTTATTTTTCTCGTGCCTGAGACAGCTCCAAAACTTTGAAAGGTGCCGTTCTAAGGAAGGTGCTTTGAGTGTGTTGTCAACAACAACTGGTTGTGCCTGTGGCATTTCGTAAGTGACCTCTCCCAAACTGGAGAGAGGGAAAACCAGAACAGAGAAGCCGTGAGAAGCAGAAAGGTGACACAAGAGTTGAGGTTCTGGTGTCAGATCTTTGTTTTCTGTGCTGCCTGACTCTGAGAGAATAAAGCTTTGCTTTGAAGGAGCTGCCATTGAGGCAATTTAGCTGGCTGGTGTCACAGAACAAACTGTTGCTAAATCGGGAGTTTCAGCTCATAAACACAGTTTGGAAGTGACAGAATGCAGTGGCATGTTTCTGTGCAGAAAGACTAAGTTAATGAAAACTGCCAGAGGGATGCACTTAAGAGGAGCTACCAAGGCACCTCATCCTGTAATGGTGACAAGTTCCTTGATTCATTTTCCGAGCCATATCCATTCTTGCACTTAATGTGGTAACTGTTCTGTGAAAAACTAACATGATTATGCAATTAAAGTCTACTTAATGCATATAAACTGAGGAGAATTAGGATTCCATGGATAGTAAACCTACCATCTCCTAATGTGTGAGACTTCTGCTTTTCAAAATTGCTGTTCTTTGTGTTACAGTCTAAAAAAACTGAACACCCCTGCACGCTTTACGTAGAACTCTTCTAAGTCCAAATGGTTTAGAACTAAGGCAAGACCCTTGATGTCCACAACACCACACACTGCCACTGGAGTTTCCTGAGGATTCAGCAGCAGTGGGTTGATGTCCTTTAAATGCAGCAGTCACTGGGGAAAAGAAGCAAACACTTTGTCAGTGAGGTTTATGCCTTTTTTATTATTATTGTTTTTTGACCACAGAGGCTCTTCGAGAAGACTGTGCTGTAATACCCAAGGGCTCTCCCTAGCAGCCCAGTCCCTGCATTCTCTTTCCTTCTTTTAACAACCTAAGAGTCTTACTTCAATAGTTCATTCTTAACTCCTGATCTGAGTTCATGGTTTCTTTCTCCCAACATCCTCATGTCTCTGCTTCAGTCCCACGCACCATCCCTACAGGCAACTCTTCTGCCCTTGTTGTCACAACCTTGTCATTTTTTGTCCATTAAGTTCCACTCACCCTGTTGTCTGCACAGACTGCATCCTAATCATGGGCTGTTCTTATCATACATGCTTATGGATGGGACCGACCAAATCCTTGGCGAATCCTTTGCCAAATTTCAGGTACAGACATGGAGAGTTTCTCAGTCATGCAAACTAATAATATTTTTAAACTGAAGCAAAATGTATGTTTTTGCAAACAATTTTAAAAATCGGCTTCAGGCTGACACACCAGTCACATAACCCAATCATTAGAAATTACCTAATATTTTACAGTTACAGACATCAAAAGCCAGGGTGCTGTAATGGGCAGTGATGGACAAAGTTAGCCCTAGGCATTGCTGCTTGCACTGCCCATTTCTGAAACAGAGTTTCTCAGTTTTTCTCTCAAAGAAACCATCCAGAGCAAAAGTATGAGGTATTTACCATATTATAAGTAGTGGACAAAACTGCATTCTTTTTTTTTTCTTCCTTCCTTCTTTGCTCATTTCCCTGCAGGATTCAAGAGAAAAAAACCCGCTATTTCAAGAGGTTCAGTGACTATACAATAGATGTGTCTATTTCTTTAGAGTCTTAAGCAGAGAAGAAAACTGAAACTCTTTTTTTTCTCTATCAATTGACTTTTGTAAGACTCCCCGGGAGGAGAAAGAAGCCACTGGAGGAGGCCAATATCAAAGTTGAAGAACAAAGCTGACAGGTCAAGAGACACTTCTGTTTACATCAGCATGCTCTGGACCAATGTACCAGAGAATACATGAAAGCCACTACTAATGCCAGCTCTGGATGTCTTTTCTAGCAAATGAAGTGTGGAAATATTTTCCTGACTGCCATCTAAAATAAAATTGCAAAACCCTCTTATTTGATTGGGAACATTTGTTTTTTCAATCTTTTTTATTTACCTTGGCCTAACGCAAAATCAATGATGTCTGTAGGGGAATGAGTCTAGCAGTGTTAATATATTATACTGACTATATAACTAAATCTTTTGCCTGTTGCTTAATTCTTTAGTATGTTAAAGCTTAGGTTCACTCCAAGGCTGTTTACAAAAATGAAAGCTAACAGAAGTATGTCTATTCCTTCCAAAGCATCCAGGTAGTTGTTTCCACAAACCTTCTTCCCCCCCTCTCCAAGAATTGATTTACTCCATAGCATCCTGGGGAAGCAGACAGTTCTGATTATTTCCATTTTGGAAGTCAAGAGGTTTAACGGAGAGGCTGTGTGATTTGTCCAAGGCTTTGCAAAGCCCCTAAGGCAAACTGAGAAAAGAACCCACTTCTCTTGACCTCGTTGTCTGTGTCTTGTCTACAAGGCTGCCTATCTTCCTAATAGCTGACAGGCTACCGACAAGGGCGAGGGCCTTATTGATCCCATAGTTAGATGCTGAAAAAACACCATCATTTAGCATCAGTTGGTTTCAGTGGGAGTCACGTCCCTTGGACAGAATTTGACACTAAAAGATATTAATTTTTAAGCCTAAATGTGCCTGCAGAGATGGCAGGATCAGGACATGATGTATTGCTGGTTCATAAATAACAAATGCGTAATTATTTTTGTCTCAAGCAAACAAATAAATACAGCTGTGTTACGTAGGGGTCCTTTGGCAGAGTAGGTGTGTATTACCCTTTTCACTCTGCACACAAAGCACAGTGATGCAAGTAGCTCATCAGTGCACGGCGCAGATGAGATGCCCAAGCTCCCCGCAGCTCTGAGCAGCGCTGCACGGGCAGTGGGACATGCCCCTCCTGTGCTGCACTCTCACAGAACACAGCTCCCTGCTCCCCGGCTTGTCACTCGGCACTGCAAAAATACCCGAATCCATTGAAATCCCTCCATTTTCAGCAAGCTGAGTCTGAACACAGTGTGCATCTGGTAACACCCCTCCATCGTAGAGTCATTGTTTTTTCACCCTCCAACCCAATTTCAATTGTAAGACAGCCTCTTAGGCCATCTCCTCTGACAGGCGGTGCTCTACTCAGGGGAATTTGGACAGAGACTCTCAAAACAGCAACGATTTGGAGCCGAGTAATCTACAGAAGAAGGAGGAGGAAGATAAGCACATTGTTAGTTCTGGTCATACGCAATCGAAGCTGACAAAGCATCCATCATCCTGTACAATATTAGCTTCTACATATTCAGCTTTATCAGTTCCCCCATTCCTAATCCATCATTAACCACCCTGTGAAGCCTCAGATGATTAGCCACACCTCTGCAGCTCGGCAACCCATTAACTATTTATTATTTGTGTTTAATTGAACACTAGTAGCAGTGGAAAACTCCCAAGCAGACACATTTCAAAACCAGAACAAAGGCGATGGTCCCCTTGCCTGAGGAGTTCATGGTTTGGGCAAGAGTGAAATGCAGCAAAGAGGAAATGACAGCCACGCTGAACAAAGGCTTACCTACATGCCCTCTATGAAACTCCTTGCCCCACAGATCTATAGATTTTCTATGGAGTTTTCTTTCAGTGAGTTCCATCTCAGTATCCCCTAAAATCACAGAAGATGATGTGATTTGGGAGAGTCCTGTGGGAAAATAGGGGGTTTTTGTGTTAGGTGAAAAATAGTTTGAAAAACTCTACCTACATCATACTACGGTTACTAGGCAATGACAGAAGTCAGGCATTAAAGTCATAGTATGATCAGGAGACTGGCAAATGTATATAATATCCACACTTTATATGTATATAAATAAATAAATGGAAACATTTCTCAGTTAAAATACTTCTTGGGGCCTAAATATATGTAATTTATGAAGTTATGTTTATATTTTTCTTCTCGCTGTTCGCACACATAATCAAAACACAGATACAGTACTAAATGTTCTTTCTGCCGGTAATGCTGGGTTTGTATACCTTTTACTCTTTTTATTAGAGTGGAAGATATGTATTCTCCACCAAGGCTGGCTGCACATTTCCTCTGAAGTAAACTTTGCAGAAGTCACCAGTGCCTTTGTTACCTCCACCTGGGTTTCTGTACCTTTCTATTTATGAGTCCCCTTTGAAACATGTCTGAAAGATCCAGTTCCTGAGAAAGCCACTACCCAGTCCCTGTGCAGTGCTGCACAGCACGAGCACTTTGCACCAGAGACTCAGCGCTGGCTTTCTGTTTACTGATCAACTTTAAAGCCCAGACCACTTGAGGAAACAGTTTTCCAAGAGACTTCTCTCCCTCTATGTCCACTTGCTGCCTTGCTACCAGGTGGAGAATAATGCCAGTCTGAGATCCAAGCCTCAATATATGAAAGTGAACCTGGATGATAAAATGTTTTCTTCAGTTTTAATTAGAACACCCAAGTTAAACAAAAACATTAGAATCCATCCTTGTAATTCTGTCTGACAAAAAATAATGTATTTTAAGCAGCACTGACCAAATGGCTATGGGGAAATGAAAAAGATAATAGTAAATGTATTGGGTTTTCTGTGGCCAGGTTTTGGTAGCAGTGGGGGGGGCTGAGGGAGAGGCTTCTTCGAGAAGCTACTGGAAGTTTCCCCCATGTCCAGGCTGGGCCCGCTGCTGGCCAAGGCCGGGCCAATCAGTAGTTGACAGAACGCCTCTGTGATAACATATTTAAGAAGGAAGGAAAAAAAAAGTGGTTGGAAATGAAGATGGCTGCCGGAGAGGAGCAGGGTGAGAGCTTGTGAACAACAACGCAGACACCAAGGTCAGTGGAGAAGGAGGGGGAGGAGATGCTCCTGGCGCTGGAGCTGAGATCCAGCTGCAGCCCATGGGGAAGACCATGGTGAAGCAGTGGCCCGCTGCAGCCCATGGAGGACCACAGGAGTGCAGAGATCCACCTGTAGCCCGGGAAGGAGCCACGCCGGAGCAGGTGGACGCTGGGGAAGGCTGTAGCCCGTGGGAGACCCAAAGTGAAGCTGGCAGGGGACTGTAGCCTGTGGGGAGAGGAGCCCACTTAGAGTAAGATTCTCCTGTTAGGATGCGTGGCTCGTGGGGCCCACGCTGGAGCAGCCTGTGCTTAAGAGACTACACCCTGTGGAATTTTCAACCATGCGGCAGCAGTCTGTGAAAGGCTGCTGCCCATGGGATGGACTCTCGCCGGAGCAGTTTGTGAGAGGAACTGTATCCTGTGAGGGATGGATCCCATGGAATGCGGCTGGAAGGACTCCTCTCCCCAAGCAGCGGCTGAGAACAGCAGCTGACCACAGCAACACCTCCCCCCCCCCACCTCGCCTTTTTCCCTTGACCGCTGCGGGAGAATAGGTTGGATGTAAGAAGGAGGGGGACTGGGAGGTAAAAGGTGTCTTTTAGTCTCTCACTCTTAGCTCTGATCTTGTTAGTAATAAATTTAATTATCATTCCCACATGGAGTCTTGTTTTGCCTGTGACGATGATTAAGAAAGAATCTGCTGTAGTTGTTATCATGAATAACGAAACCACTCGTTATATTCTCTCTCTCCTCTATAGCTGGGCAAGGGGGAGTGAGAAGGTGGCTGTAGTGGGACCCTGGCACTCAGCCCGGGTTAAACCACTACAGTATATTAATCCATATTATACTCTACTATCTATACACTTTGCCCCAGTCTAGGTAAAGCCTTCTGTTAAATATAGGTGTTTTCCACTACTATTCTCTCTGCTTTTCCATGTATCCTTATGTCAATCCATTGGAGAAAAAGAGTGATGACCCTCAGGTTACAAGGGGTGATGTATTTGTATTTACCAAGCACTTGACTCACTTGCATCTGTTCTCCCTTTAAGCCCTGTAATTAAAATTCCTGCCCACCTCTTCAGTACATGCTCTAAAGTAGTTAATATTTGGACATTATAACAATCATGGTTACTGCTGCAGGAAGACAAGAGGAAGGAAAAGTTATCCAGGCCAGCACAGTTAAGTAACCTATAGAAAGGAAATCATAATACAAAGTAGAATATAAGAGTATTGAGTCAGATTAAAGGGGCATTTACATAAGAGCCAGTACGAAGTGCTTGAGGGAATAGAATGAGAAACCAAGCAGGTACGGAGAAATAAGTGCTGTGATGTGTCCATCCAGTTCTCACCTGACTGCACTTTAGAGATTTCTTGAGTCAGATGCTCTACAAGTCAATCATTTTTAATAAATGAAAATGGAGCAATTTTCCTGATCTTCCAAGTCTGGCTTGTCTAAACCATTGTTTGAAGCTGTTTAGACTTTTTCTCCCTCAAATATCCTGTGGCCATGTGTTCCACAGTTTTATTATGCATTATGTGGAAGAACTCCATTATGTTTATTTTAAGCCTCCTAACTGATAGTTTGCATTCAGAACCAATGAGGCATGCCCAAGCTAGTCTAAAGGAACCGTGAACATCTCCATCCATTTCTCTTTTATTAATTCCCTTCATATTCTTTCTCTTCTCTCTAATTCCTTCTCTTTTATCCTCATTTCTGGAGGGTCTTACAAGCTATAAAGGCATCTGATTTGCAAATGCATACGTACTACATACCAAAATCCAAATGGCTGAAAGCACAGCAGTTCCTTCAGAGACACACTCTTCCACAATGATGTTGCTTACTTGTAAGTTTAGCCTTAAACTTTGGCACCTCAGTTCCTTTCTGAGCTCTTGAGTGACAGTGACCTGTTTTTCAGAGATGCTTAGCACCCACCACCTCTCGGGGGGAGCTGCAGGCACTCCACAAGCACAAGAGAACACTTTTATGCAAAGCATCTGCCTGGCTCTGGGCACTCAAGTATTAAATTGTTATTCTGGATACAGCTTCACAGTGTTGTGACACAGGAAATTGTCAGCCCTGGAGTGAAATTAAGAACTTTGGGACTGGCAGTGCAACCCTTGCTTATGGTGATTTAAGGTAAGTAGTACTCTTGAATTAAATTATTACTAAATGTGAATTTTTCCATTTTTTTCAGGATCAGTGGCAAAAGCTACAGAGGAGAATCATCTTACAGGTTTTGTGTACTATAAATGTATACAACTTTGCTATATGAAAAGTTCTGCTGGAACGTCTGATTTTCAGCCTCGTTTCCACAGTAAAACACACCAAAGCTTTAACTTACATGTTCACCTGAACAATCATCTAGTACACTTTCCATCTGCCCTTTAATTTTTGCTCTTTCTCTGTTCCTCTCTTGCAATTTGCTCAGACCTGTTCTCTAGCCAAAAGTTGGCATTTTTTTTCCTTCGGTGTATTCCTCTTTGCATTTCTTTTTGCTTTCTTGCCACCTTTCTATGTGTCAGCCTTGTTCCATTTCTTCTCCCCAGTGGCATTCAAAACTCCTGCTACTTTGGTACACTCTCACCGTTTTAAGCTGCTTTCCCACATGCTGCCTTTCACGAAACACCTTCCATCCACTGATTTCTGTAGCACAGATGCTTGTTCGCTTTCCATGATGGCAACAACAGCTCTAAAAGAAACATATCGTTTCCTCTCCTGCAATTCATGCACAAATGCTTGGCATGTTCTGCCTGGAGAAAGTCTTTCAACTTTGCATTTCCTTGCTTTTGTGGAATCTGTGAAAAAGCCTGATAAATTACAGCTTTGAGAGTTATTTAAAATAACTTTATTTGCAGCCAGCTGAGGGAAAATCTGTCAATGGTGCCATCCCCGTGTTCTTTCAAAGGTCGTTGGTGTTTCATGAGGGAGCTCAAAGTCAAGCCAGTTCAAAGGGAGGCTCACATTTCATTTTTTTCCAAGAAGGTTAGATTACATGTTCTAATGGTGACAGGACTGTCCTATAAGACATAAGAGCTGAGTTCTAGTTAAGGCCACGAGTCTCTTCAAGTACATGTGTTTTGTCACTTTATCTCTCTTCTGATGATTTCTCATCTGCAAAATAGCTGTAATGCTAACTGGCGGTTGTAATATCTGATACCAACAGACAAGAAGACCCCAACGAATCCTATGGGTGGCAGTGTTTTGAAGTTGGTCTTGGACCTGGTTTTGGTGTCAGCAGTTCAGGCAAAGCCAATAAACCTTAGTCTACAGCTCCTTACACCAGGGCTGAAGAGACAGTAGCTGTGACACGCTTACAGTATGCAGAAGGCAATTTCTCACGTTGTCCTGGGGGACAGGAGGAAGCAATAATACAGAGCCTTGACTCTGCAAGCCACTGATGCCTGAGCTCGTAGGAGTGGTGATGCACCTGCGGACCTGTAGAGGTACCTAGACTAAATGCTGGCCTGGCAGGGTTTGTCACGTGTGTGGGCAGGATTTCAATGCATGCCAGTAGAAGTGTGCATGGAGTTCCTGACCCTCGACTCGCAGAATGATTCAAATGGCAAGACTTTGCTGGGCTGTCTGGATGGGATGGAAATTGTATGTGACCATCTCCCATCTGCACTCTCTGGTGACCTGAAAATGAGTGGTGAGGACATAGCAATTCTACTTTAACTACTAGCACTGTGGAAAGAAATCAATAACCACATGACTTCAAGAATCTTGTATGGAGATGGATACACACGTGGACCATGTTTTCAGGCAAAAAATCCTACCTGTGTAGAGAAGCATTCTCAGGACTGTCTTTGAGAAAATCTCTTTCTGGTAACAGCAATAAAAGACATAGATTATTATCATTATTAATGTTACATACGTGATTTAATTAGGAAAAGCCACACAGTTCAGGAAAACAGAATATTTCCAGATAATAGTATTACTGATTACCTAGAAAAATCATAACTCAAAGCAAATTTAATAAGATGCATGACTACAAGCTGCAAGAATCTCATGAATTTCAGCAAAGAAATGTGAAATCCTGCACCCAGAGAAGACCAGTGTTCATTCAGGTGAGGAAGCAGCTGGAAAGCAGCTTTGCAGAGAAGACCCTAGGGGCCCTGGCATTCAACAAGCTGCACATGAGCCAGAAGTGCAGCCTTAAAGCAAAAAAGGCTAGGGTGCATTAGGAAGAGCATTGCTGGCATGTTGAGGGAGGTGATCCTTCCTCTTTACTCAGACCTAGTGAGGCACATCTGGACTACCGAGTCAAAATCTGGGCTTTCCAGTAGAAGAGAGACATGGACACACTGACACAGAGACAGTGAAGGGCCTTGCACATGATGAAGGAACTGGAGCATCTGATGTATGAGAAGAGGCTGAGAGATTTGGGACTGTTCAGACAGGAGAAGGGCCAGGGAGATACATGATCAATGTGTATAAATACCTGAGTAATGGGAGGCAAATAGAGAAGTTGAAGCCAGACTTTTTTCAGTGAAAGGACAAGGGACACATAGGCACAAATTGAAATACAGCAAATTCCATGTAAACATAAGAGAAAGGTTTTTACACTGTGAAGGTGGTCAAACGCTGGAACAGGTAGCCCAGAGACATTGTGGAGTCTCCATGCTTGGAGATATTTAAAACATGACTGGGCACAAAACCAACCTGTTCTGCTTTGAGCAGGGAGATATCCATAGGGCTCTTCTAATCTCATTTATTCCTTGATTTGTTGAAAACGTGCCTCATTCTAGTCCTGAATGTAATTCTGTTATGTGCTCCCAAGATATGTTTGAATTTTTTGACAGACTTTTCACCGCAGCATTGTAAAGGCATTGCCACTATGTATTAGGATGTGTAGTAGGATATGTAAAATTAATGTAAATATAACTGAGAAGATCAAGAGATTGAATCACACATGATGTAGGATTCTGAGGAGATACTGGCAAGAAAGCAAGCATTGCAGTGGAAAAGGAATTGTCAAATAATGACATGTCAAAACCCCACTTTACCCAAGTCTCAATCATTTAGTGTATGTCAGTGTAGATACCTTGACATGTTTCTTTGGGTCCAGGAAATAAACAAATTACCCACTGTTATCTTGTATATGCAATGCAGGGGGTAATTTGGACAAAATGTGTAATGTTTCTGAAAGTGTGACAAGAAAATTAAGGATGAAGAAACTCCAGAATGACTTTATGAATGAAAAGAACCTGCAATTGCTTTCCATCCTTTGACAGATGTTACTTAAACTGACATACTATATCATGCAACAAAGCTCACGGGAGATGCAGGATTATGAGAAAATGTATAAACCCACTATTGTACAAAATTCTTTCATTCTTCACAGAAAGATACAGAGAGGAGGGACGCATTTTGGGAAGAACTTGATGCAGATTACTATAACAATATTTTCAGGAATCAGCACAATTAACCTACAAAAAAAAAAAGTGAAGTTAAGAGGAACAGAAAACTTTCTGCTGTATCCCAATCCTACACAACCTCTGCCTCCACTTCTGTCATTGTAGCATCTGGTAAACTTACACATTTAATAAAGCAAAAAAACAAGAGTCTCTCCTGCTTTTTTCTGCAAGGAGAAGTAAAAGAATGGGAAGGGGTAGAAACAGTAATTCTCAAAAAATGAGTTAAAGAAATTATTGTTCCTTGGCTGTAAATATTGTTCCTTGGCTCTTCACCTCAGAGGGAGCTTTACAGCCGTAGGACTGCTGTAGAGCGCACAAGTCTCCACACCTCACCGTTTTTGCTTCTGACTTTGACAGTTCCCTGCATTAGATATATGTGAGAGACAGGGGCACAGCACACAGAGAGTAAGAGGGTGTCTCAGGTCAGCATTTTGGGTATCAGCCATAAGGAAAGAAGAAGCCCTCGAGAAAATAGGGCTTGATATATGCTCTTACCAATCTTAAACTTCAAAAGATTCACAATATCTCTTTTGAAAAGATTAATTTCATTCTGAGGTATAGTCCTTAATGATAATGAAGTCTAGAGGCTGCAAACCCATGGTTTGTCACAGCCATTATATTCAATATGAAAGCATCACTGAAGAGTCACTGAATAACCATAGTGGATAGATAGAGTGTAGCAGTAGACAGATGATAAAGATTTTTCTCCAAAGTCAATACTGGTGTCCGGGGCATATTTTTACTAATTTTGTTTTTAATGCATTGCTACTTTTTAAAAGGTTTAATATTGATCGATTTTTAATGGGGTAGGTGTTCTCTGATGCTAAAGACTTCTTCTTGCTTACTTTTGGTGGAGGGAACATGAGAAATTAAACAAGAAACCAAAAGGCATTTTAACAGAAGAATTGAAAATAGTTAGAAAGAATCAGAGAAACAAGTTAACATTTCTCTCTGTTTATCAAATTATGGGGGATTCAGGCCAGAAGAGCAATGTTATTAATTTTGTAAGTTAAATAAGTTTGTTTGCCATAACTTTAAAAAGCATTAAGAGTATTAAGGCTCTGTCTTGCCGTTAATCTGTACAGATTTGACACTGATGCCCTAGAGCAGCACAAAAAATTGAAATATTCATCAATATTAAAATACCTCCAAACATTTCCAGACCTTTGTATTTGGAAAGCCACCACTACTCTCACTTCAACTGTTGTACTGTGTCTGCTTTGGAGAGGCTGCCTCCTGACATTTTGCAGAACAGCCTCTAATCGTCTAAGAAAACTCTGGACTGAGATTAGTATCCACAGCAGAAAAGACTCTACAGACACTACTGTGTATGAGTAATGCTGTGGGCGTTCGTCCAAGCTCAGGAATGAGTGGAATGTACCCCTTCTCAAAGGTATGGGTGAAACAACATCACTAAAGTGAAAGTGGGGATTGGATGGAACTGAAGCAGCGGAGAAGTTCACATATATGTTTTCCATGTGTACAAAAAATGGCTGGGTTTACTTGAAAAAAAAAAAGAATATTTGGAGCCAGTATGTTAATTATTCAGTGCATTTATTTTCTTCTGATGGCATAAATAATCTATCATTTTAGCATGCTATAAAAATATCAGACCAACATTTCCACTTCAAGTCAAACGAAAAAAAAAACCCAAACCAACGTAATGGAACTTTTCTGTGAACACACATAATGAATTTCTTTGTTTAATTAAACACTTCAGCAAACCAAATACCTGAATTTAAATTGCTGTTTATTATGGCTTCCCCTCGGATACAGGTGAAAGACTGCATAGACATATGTTTTCCACGGCGACTGGCATTACTAGGCAGCCTGATGGAGAGCTGACAACACCTTGGCAAGCAGGGAATAATGTGGCAAATTATCAGCAATATTAAGAAAACCCAGTTATGAGCCGCCACCTTTACTTTGGCCTGCACCGTCTGGGGCTGTTACTTGGGAGAAAAAAAAAAAAAAGACAACAGCCTCCCTTTTTTACCTTCAGCTTTCCCCCTGCGTGTGTGGGTGGCTGTACGTGTGGGTTTATACGTGCACAAACGCACGCAGGCTGGTGCTGAAAACGCGTTTCGGTGTCCGAGGCTCCATGATGCGTTTCCCACCGTGCTTAGGAGGAGCGGGACGGGAGGGGGAGCTCTCGCCGCAGCGGCCGGGCAGGGATGCTGCTCCTCGGGCCGGGGGCGGCCGGAACGCGGCCCCTCCGCCCTCCCGCCGCTCCCGTCTTCCCATGGGCAGCGCCATGGCTCCGGGAATGACCCCCCCTTGTCCCGATTTTGCCTCTGAAGCCGCCGCGTTGTTTCCAGTGTGCTCCCAGAGCGCTGTTGTTCTGTCGCCGTTGCCTTCCACAACCTTTCACTTTGAAGCCGTCGTGCCACTTACATATTTACTAGTTGGAAAAATCGGGCCTGCTTGTTTATGTCGTCCTCCTCACCAGGCAAAACCCAGAAGAAATAGTTCAATAATAATATTTAAGAGACTTGCACTTTAATAAAGATTGCATTTAAGAACTTAAAGCAAAGTGTTTCTTTTGTGTTATCTAAAAACCAACTCTGGTACTTGGATAGGTATCCTTTTAAGACATGTGAATACTAACAAGTAGGAATATCAATGATAGAATATAAATTAAACTCTGTGTGCTTTATTTTAGGCAACTCACTTGCACCTGTCATTTTATGAACAATATTTGTTTTTCAGAAGTCCAAAATACTGTGCTTGCAAAAATCCAATTGCAAATTCAGAGCTGGAAATGCAAAGAACAAAAATATAGAGCTTGGCGAGGTGCCTTGGGTGTAAAACCTGTGCTTGGGCAAAGGAAGGAAAAGCTCATGTTCTTGCCATGATTCAGATGCAGCAGGGTCCTCAACCCCAGCCTTTCAGGTGACTTACATGCCACCAAAAGGCAGAATCCCAAAGTTTATTCCCAATGTTGAAAGTGACCAATGAGCTAAGCAAAAACCCCATCAGCTTCAAACCCTTCAAGTGTCAAGGCAGTGTGGAACTTTCTCTATTGTGCCGTGGTTAGAGCATGCACTCTAATAGATTGGTTTAAAATCACCTTGGAAATTTCACAAGGAATTTGGTCTCGTTACACTCGGGAGTAAAATGTTCCCTGACTCCCACAGGGTCAGGATTTCATCTTTGGCTGCAAACTGCTTACTGATATCACATACGCTGGTATCTCTGTCTGATAGAATAAATCTGAGCAGTTCTATTGATCCAGTCAGTCACCTTTATTCACCTGTTTAAGATGTTTGCAGAATCCATACTGAGAATTACTGAACTAGGTTTCTTTACAAAAATCTACACAGGTTTTCACATAAGAAATATGTGCTGTCACAGTTCAGTAAATATATTTAATGTTCGGGTCTCTGTCATGTAAATACCAGATTTATTTTCTCATAGCTTTTTGATGTTCAAATCAATGCCATTGTATGGATGACTAATTTGTGGCTTCCATAGATTCTGATATTCTGCCTCCCCTAACAAATTCACGAGCTGCCACTAAAACCTGACAGCATTCCTTTTTGTTAGTCATTCCCTCCCCAGTAACAAGTGGAATAATTAGATGGTTTCCAAAACTTATTTCGGTACCTCCAATGTGTGTCTGATAACATCTGAGCACTCTAAATGCATGAACTTCTGTGTTGACAGTTGATAGTCCTCCATATGCTAGCACTAGAAGAACAACTTCCCAAGAATATGCAGTGTAATAATATGCGATATATAAAGGTAATAACAGCTCTAGAAAAGTAGGAATCGTGACAGTTGCAGAAATAACCTGCTGTCAGATGGAGATATTATTATTATTAGGACAAAGGGAGGTAGAACTTTTGTATTGGTCAAAATCCTATCTTAGATACCAAGAAAAACAGGATATGCTTTAGGACTATGGCTTTCATCCAGTAGTTGATGAGGTACTGGGGGACTGGAGGCTCTTTTTAAAGAGATGAGAAAATGAGCCCAATGTCACATACATTCACATCTCCATTCAAAAGTATTCAGAAAAATACTGTGAAAAAACCAAACTGAAAGCCACTACTTTACTATTGATGATAAAGAAGTGAGAATTGGCATTCAGAATTAGTAGAAAGAGGGGTGGGAATGCTTCAGTTTGCAATAAAATCTTTGGATGTTAGACAGGAAAACTGGGCTGACAGATTTGGTCCTGAAGACATTCATTTTGGTCGCTTCACTATAACCTGCTGAAGTCAATTGACATCACCTAGTCTTACAAATACGTTCTCAGAAGTATCTGAAGTATCTTCGTTCTGAACAAAGGAAGTTCTGTTTATGCTGAGAGTTTGAGATTAGTCTTTTTGTCAGATTGTCAACTTAAACCTGTTAAATTTACGCAGTGAAACAGCGCTTTTTTACAATATACATAGTAAGTGTTGAGAAGTAGTCTTTTGCTGTTTAGCTGAACAAGAACCATTTGAGGTAGGACTCTGTTTAAGTAGAGTTCTAAGGTTTTCATTAAATCTCTTCTATCCACTCAACAGAGAAACCAGCAATATGTATAATGCAAGAATTAATTTTGCCTTTTTCATTAGAATGACTTAATGTATCAGCAAAATGGTGGCCATTCAAAGCAGAATAGTTATCTAAGGTTGGCTAGCTTTTTCCAGCCAAAGGTTTCAAAGAGCCACGTAAGATTGTGTTTTAAAAGCAACTTCCCCTTGTGTTGCCTGGCTTATCCTTATTGTGTGAAAGAATACATTGAGATTCCAGGAATATCTCCTGTATTTGATGAGAGCTCAACCGTACTGATTTGTTTGTAATAGAATACGGTGAACAAAACAGAGGTGAGGGTGCTGTTGATGGTGGTGGGGCACAGGAGAGAAACCTGCCTGTTAAGCACCGTCCTTTGAAGTTACCTGTAGCC
This sequence comes from Serilophus lunatus, assembly GCA_013399895.1. Classification (NCBI taxonomy): domain Eukaryota; kingdom Metazoa; phylum Chordata; class Aves; order Passeriformes; family Eurylaimidae; genus Serilophus; species Serilophus lunatus. The sequence continues at coordinate 976,553 of VXBA01004365.1, read as the reverse complement.
ACAAGTTAGTTTTCACAAGTTTCAGAAATCACTGTATTTTAAAATAATGCAAGCAAGAAAAAAATTAACCTTGGTTTCTTCTCGTGCCTACAGTTCGTGGGTCTGAGCCCAGACCTTGTGTTCCTGGGGTGGAATGGACTAAGCCCACAGCACAAGCCCTGCTGCTGCTGTCCTCCTGCAACTCTTCGCTGCTGGCAGAGCCTTCTCCAGGGTCTCTGCGAGGTCCTGCTGCTCTGCGAAAACAAACGGTCAGGGCTGCGTTGTTTCCAACATCTGCCTGATTCTTTCAGGCAATGAGGGGAGTGGCGGCACCTTCGCCTCACAGCGGCCGTGACCTTACCACTGCGGATGCGCTCCAGGATTTTACAGACAATCTGGTTGCTATCACACCTTTTGACGCTCGATGCTCTTACAGCTAAGACTATGCAAAATCCTCGTTTCTTATTTTCAGTGTCACGGGGGAAAATGTGACCCGGGTCTCTAATCGCTCTGCCATCTGAAGCAGGCAGGCAAGGCTCATTTTAGTCACGAAACGAGCGAAGTTTTGCTCAACTTTTCATGCGGAAAAGTAACAGTGATTTAAAGCTTCGGAAACAGAGAATGTAAATTAGACATTGTTACACTCAAAACGAACTAGTCTTTGATAGGCTAAACAGAGATTTTTATGGGGAGCCTACTCATGCCCACACGGAACACAGTTTATCCTTCGACTGTGGGCTTGGGTGCTTTTATGAAGAATGTGTCATTTAAAGGTGTACTGCAGTCATAATGTGCAATTACAATTTAGACTAACGGAACAATGGACACCACCGTGCCATACAACGTTGTTTTGGGTAATCAGGGACTACCAGGGAAAGCGGGAAAGCACAGCCCAAGAATAATCCACGTATCGTCCACAGTGTGTGCTGTAACTCGGCGCCTCCTCGCTGAAGCGCGTCCCACCAAACCATTCATCCGCACCTCCCGCCGCGGATAAAGGGAGAAGCAGGAGTAAACAGGCGAAGACCCCCGGCTGAAGGTGGCGGGGAGGGGAGGGGGCGGGACGGGGCAGGACGGGCCGGGCGCGCAG
>VXBA01004365.1:897820-975128 GCA_013399895.1 Serilophus lunatus | reverse complement strand
CCCTCCCGGCCCCCCCAGAGCACCAGCAGCCATTTCATCTCCACCACCACCACCACCAAGTAGGCGCAAAAAATGGCAGAAATGGAGAAAGAAGGGAGACCTCCCGAAAATAAAAGGAGCAGGAAGCCGGCTCACCCGGTGAAGCGGGAGATCAACGAGGAGATGAAGGTAGGTGCCTGTGATGGGGACGGGAGCGGGGTTCCCCCCCGCCACCCCCCGCCTCCGAGCATGGAGATGAAATAAGAAAGGATCTCTTGTCATTTTTTTTTTTTGTAGGATGCACTGAATGTGTCTCAACTCCGCCTCCTGGGCTGCAAACAGAGACGAATTCACAGGCTGCAAATCCTGTTCATTGACCAGCTTTATTTATTTTTTTAAAAATAACTCTCCCTCGTTGGGGTTTTAAGCTCCTTGGGTGCCAATGATGAGCCTATTTTTTTTTTCTTTCTTTCTTTCCGTAGCCATCCCCTCAGGTAGCTGGAAAGCCCTTAAAGTTAGGAAAGAAAGGGACCTCTTTTAAACATTGTATTTCTCTCCTTTTTCAGTAGCCAGCTGCAACTGTGTAATTAAATTGTCAAAGTGAAACGTTGCGGTCTGAGCCGCGCATCGGTCTCGCACTTCAGCGCCGAGACCCCTTTTCTCTCCTTCTCTCTGTCGCCTCCCGCTCTGCTGTACCGCTTCGCTCCGCGGTTCTTGGCAGCGCAGAGGTGTCGCTGGAAGGTGGCTTGTCCGAGGGCTGCTTTTGATGGAAGTGTATTTTACGTGCGGAGGGGCTGTCCTGCCCGATGGGAACCGGTGCCAATCCAGCTGTGCTGTGGCGGCCGCTCCAGATGTTGGGATGGCTGTAATCGCACCAAAACGTTATTTCGGAACTTCTGTTATCGTTAGGTCGCTGCTCCATGCTTGACCAGTCTATTTTTTGTTCCCGTTTTCCACGTCTGTTCCGTGTCTGTTTGTTTTGCGTCTCTAATTCCCCGAAGTGGGTAACGATGTATTGCGAGACTTCAGCTGAACTTGTTGTTGTTAAATGCGCCGATAAAGTGACTCAAACAGCATAGTCTGGCTGAGAGATAAAGCAGCTGAGATTTAATTTGAATATGTCATTTATTAAAAGACTGATTGTAAGTGGAAGACTGCCTGGAAAATGTCACACGTTCACATAGTATGTACACTATATAGGCGAGTATATAAATATGCATGATGCGTAGTGAAAATATCTTTGCTTTCTGGAACATTGATCTCCCCACATAAAATTAAACCGGAATGCACAGCCCCCTTCCCTCTCCCCTCTTTGGCACACCACTAATTTCAGTTAGGTGCCCTTTCCTGCCTAAGGCAGGCGTTCTTGCTTCTGCTGCCTGCGTAATGAACGTGTACACGGGGTTGTGCATGCACATCAGCTGGAAATGTGGACAAGAGTAATATTAGGGGAATGAACAAAATAACGTGTTTGGAAACACACTAGTAGTTTCAAGTCCAGAGGAATGGTATTATTTTTTTGTGAGATATATGACACATCCTATTTTTGGCGAGGGTTCTGTGCAGGCACCGGAGAGTCAGTCATTGCTAATTGTAATCCCACATAGTTTTGAGGACTGCAGAGGTCTGTAGTACAGGACATTGGCCCCCTCAGAGCATCTCCTAATGGGATCTATATGGATTGCAGCTTTTAAGTTTCATAGGTTCTAGAATTACAAATTAGCTAATTTTAATCAAAACATGTGAAATGTTATCCTGGCTGGATATAAAGGCTGACTGTGCTGGATCCTCTGGGTTTGTTTTGTTTACTTTGGCTGCAGGCACACTCAGCGGTTTGGGAGATAGTTGTTCTTCTACAGTATAACAGATGTTTGTCTGAAAGGGTGAGGAAGAAACAAAAACAACATTGTGTGAAGGAGAAAAATTACACAATTTTAAACTAATGCTTTGGTATTAAGCAGAGGCATTAACCTTCATGTAGAGAGTTTCTCTTTTTTAATTGCGCGTAGCTCCTTAAGTTTCGGAATCTTAAGATTTCAGCTGATTTAAAAACTAAAGGCGGGTAGAAATGGCATTTTGAACCCGTGGAATTTCTGTTTGAGAGTGAGACAGCTGATGGCAGAGCCTTTCATAGCCCACCTTTCAATGTAAACTATGCTATATGTGCTATGCATTTTTAGTAGAACAGTTGGCTGCTATCACCTAAGAAGAGGTGAAAGAGCGAGGGGAGAAACAAAAAAGTGGTTTGAATTTTTGATGGTTTGAGAAAGTTAGAATCCCGTGGTCGTCATTTACCCTTTTCCTTTACTGTTGAATTAAGATGTCTGGTTGTTCATCATAAATCCAAAGAATACAATAATGTAACAAATTGGTTACAGCATGCAAAATGTTTGCGGTGAAGTGACAGAGGGAGCACAATGTGCCCTTGTGTAGGTTCCTATCTGTAATGTTCAAACAGACTGACTGTTTCCCTTCATCTGAACTGCTTTCATCTGGACCAATGTAAAATAAGCTCTGGTAAGTAATCACGGCAGAGCAGAAAGAAAGGAATGTATACAGCAATAGACAGCCTAAGCTGTAAAAACTGTAACCCGAGTATCAGCAGCAGATCAGATATCAAGGCTTTAAGGTAGGGGAAATGAAAGAGATGAAGGGGAGGAAAAGACGAGAGAGGGAATGGAAAAGTCAGCTTGGAAAGTGAAGGAGAAGTAGGAGGGCCCCCTCAGGGAAATTTGGCTCAGGGATTAGGGAATTTTATCATGGTGTACAGTGACCTACTCAGGTTTCAGCCCACATTGGATCGAATTGCCTCCCTTTGCTAGCAGAAAGAAAAAGGACTGGTGTATATGTGATTTCTTTTTTTTTTTTTTTTTTCCCCCTTTGGATAATAAAAAGGCCATTGGTACAAGTGTCTATTTTAAGTACAGTAAAAGCAAGGCACTATGAATGAGCAATAAAATTATCTCATCACAGAGACTTCCTTCAAGATTTGCTGTTTGATACAGTGAGATATTTACTTGAGAAGGATCACAATACCCCAGTGCTTGGTTTGGTGTTTTCCAACAGTAGTGTCACAGCTCAGTTTAAACATGACTGAATGGATATTCTGATTGCTTGCTCTTTCCTTATGCCAGATATTGAGTTACATTTTTGTTATCACTAACCTAATGTACATGATGGTTATAACAAATTTTAATTTGATACAATGTTGTGTGCAAAAATTACATGACTCTGCACAGTTTTCTGATATTACATTTCAATGAAAAATTTATTTAGGGGGAACTGTTTTGTTTTGCTGTGACCTTTACAGCAAACTCATTCTTTTTTTCTACTTAATTTTTCTTTTGTCCCCCTTCCTCATTCAGATGATACTTTCCGTTTTTTTCTTCCAGAGGTACCATTCACCTGGCACTTTGGAAGAAAAGCAGACAGTTATTCTGAAATCAGTTCAGTGCCATTTCACTTGCTGGTGAATAACAGAACACCTAATAAATCCAAAGCTATTGTCATCAGAGAACCCAGTACTATTTTAAAACAAAAATATTTTTTACAGTTTAATTGATGAAAGCACTTGTCGAAGCACAGTGATGGCTCCCCCATCCACCCCTCCTCAGTTTATTTCCATTTGCCATCCTGCTGCCAGGAAGCAGTGCTGCTCAGAAGGAACAGCGAGGTTGCTCTGAAATATTGTGAAGTGAGATTACATCCAGTACTGGATTGCACTGGAAGTTCTCCTGCACAGATGAGACAATGTATCTATGTGTCTCTAGCAGTTGAAAGGCAAGCAATTAATTTGCAGTGTAATTTCACAGGGCTGTTCCATGTGCCCAAGGAATTTACCATCTATGAATATTCTCAATAACTAATTTGTATCTAAAATTGGGCTTCGTTCCTGATGCCTAAAGCTTAGGACAGACCCATCTGTTATCATTTAATAGTAAACTCATTAGAATATCTTTCAGTTTAGTGTTTTAATATTCCCCGTTTGGCATTTGAAAGTACTACTGTCAGAAGGAGGAAAGCGGTGAAGCAGGCGTAGCAGCCTTGTGCCTGGAGCGAGCCAGTTCACTCAGAGCACTCAGAAGATTCCAAGGAAACTCCTCCCTTCTCTCCTGAAAAGCAAAAATTGTCTTTGACAAAGTGAAAAAGCAGACAGACTTTATCAATTGCATTGCTTCAGGAGACTGAAGTAGAGGGCTTTTCTGTGGAGCCTGTGTGGAAGGGGTTTTGTGGGATGGCTGCAAAGGGGGCTGCATTGTCTGCACAGAGAGCCTCACCTGCCAGTGCACTGCAGAAGCAGTGCTTCCCTGAACAAAGTGGGGGAATACAGAATCAAATGTATACATGGGAGAACAAAGGAAAGTAAAGCATCCAGGAATTTTGCTTTCTGATAGCATAAAGGTCTAACCATAGAATTCAATGTGATGACAACATAAATATCTAAATAATGTGAGAGCTGGAAAAAAAAATCCAACTTTGTATTGTGACTATAAAAACATTTTTATTTCCTTGATGCAGTGAAAGTGAAACGTGAATTTGTGGGGCTCTGCACCGGGTGGGTTATGCAGGCAAGGAAATGGAATGGAGCCACTGTGCTTCCTCCCAGATCTGAAATAAACATTCAGCAGTAAAACCTAGAAGAAAATGAGTCTGACAGACTCATTCTCCCCTGTGTTTCCTGCCTCCATGTTTGCCAGGCCTCGTTCAGTGAAGCCAGGCCTTGCCCCCTGTGAATAAGGTTCATAGAGAAGGAAAGACAAGAGATGGAAAGAGAAGCATGGCTTAGCTTTAGAATGCATTAATTAGCAAAGATTGGGGAAAACGATGCATCATAATGTAAAAAATCAAACTGTAGGTGTAGTGTTATGATGAAATGAGACCTCAAGTGGGAAGAAATGTGATTATATTTTTACTGCCTGGCGTATAAGTCAGTCTCGCATAGGAGAGAAACCACAGTCTGGCAAGTCAACGCACTCTTCTTCATCTTTCATGTGAATAGGAAGCAAATTCAAGTAGAAATACCAACAAGCGTAATGGTTATCCTGGCTCTTCCAGGAGGGATGATATTTCTGTATAGTACAAGAACAGAGAAATCATACAGTTAAAACATGCAAATTACACATTGCCCTGCAGTGGTAATAAGTGGCTTGGGACTTAGCAGGGGGCAAAACCTGAATTGCTGCCTTTTGAGAAGGAAGGGCTTTGGTACTGGTGTGTGACTGAGGCCAGCAGAGCATTTTTGGGCCAGTTTCTTTGGCAGGGATGAGCTGGTTGTGCTTCAGCTATAGTGAATGCTCTGGCAGTTCAGCATCTGTGCTGGTGCACTGTCAGCTAGAGAAGAGCAGGAGGTTTGGCTCTGGTGGGATGTTAACCAACTGCCTGGGTGTGTTGGCAGATAAAGAAGTGATTGGTGTTTCCACTGTGGTCTTGGAAGCTTGTCTGCTTGGTGTATGCAGAAAAGATCGACCTTGGCATGGCAGAGCGAGCACAGAAGGATGCCGGACAGGATTTTCAGCTCTGATGCTGAACCACACCGTGAGTGGCAATGGGGCTCGGTCTCTTGGTTTCCCTACAGGGGACTGAGCGTTGCCTCCCTGTCAGGGCGAAGTTAGGTTCCATGCCGTACATTTGCAATGAACTCCATGGATCCCTGCAAGGCCACTTCTGCTGGGGGGCTCCCTTTCAGCTCAGTGGGATTTGCTCCAGACTTAAGGGTCCCAGTTTAGCAGTATGATTGCTGGCTTGGGATTTTATTGATGATGAGCAAGGTTTTGCCTGGAGTGCTGATCTTTCACATCATCACAGCCCTCTGGCATGACCGTGGTGTTGATGTAGGAGCCTCCATCCTGCAGACACTCCATATCCTTTTGGGGAATGAGTCTGAAAGTAGGCATGGATTAGCTCAGTGCCTCTGTTGTCTTGTTCCTGCAGAAGCTTTGTCTTGCAGCTCCTTGCGTATCTTTTGTGGTCATCCGCCCTTGCCTTCACATCTCCCCCTGGTCTTTGGCAGGTCCATTATCTCTCAGTTCCACTGGCTTCTGTCTAGCTTGCTTCATCACTGCTGCTTCTTCTTTGCTGCTCCAACATTGGGTCCCACATTCTTGCTTTTCTCAAGCCTCACTATTACAATCATCACCCTTACAAATCACATTTTATTACCTTCTTTTGAGTCTACGCAGATTGTGTCTAGCATTGAAGTCAAAGAAAAGAAAATTCATGGAAACAATGAATTAATAGTGGTCAGCTTCAGGGCAGTGGCTTTGGCAAAGCCATGACCTGTGTGACCATGGTCTCAACTGTCAGGGTGTTAAACATCACCACAGATCGGTGTTGTAGTCAGGAGTATGAGGGAAGATGATATCGTTGTTCTCTGGATACCCATCTCTGCAAGAGTGTTAGTGTGGAAAAAACGTTTCTCAGATTTGACTGTCAGCTTGCTGTGGATGGGGGTCATCCTTTTGGTTTGTTGTGTATAAAGCATGGTGTAATGAAACTCTGGCTGTTAGCCACTGAGAGAGAATGATAGCCACTGAGAGAATGGTATTAAGAGTGATCTGCATCATTTTAATAGTAATAGGTAGGATAAATTATGAAAGAGAATGACTTAATTGTTTTCAGTTTGTTGTGTTTTTTTTTAATCCAAGCCTCTCTTGCTGAGAAATGTCAGTGTTAAAAAGGTGTTTACTTTTGTTACCACTGGTGTACAACCTTGTTGTACTCTCATTGAAGTTAATAGGAAAGACCTCAGTGATTTACTTTTTTTATAAAGGAGTTATGTCCCTATGATGAGTAATTTCCAAGTCCAGTGTATTTTTGTCATTGTGAGTGTTCATTTTGTTGTATCTCTTATCATAGATAGTTTAAATGAAACTTGAAAGGTACTTGAACTTTGTGCCATGATGTACCCACCCATCACTTTGACTATGTTCTGAAGATACGTGCACATATCTCATTTTTTAAGAAGAAAAATAAGCAGATACACAGCCTTGCTTACATATTCTTTGGCAAGTGATTAGAAATTACTCATTGTCTGAGTTGATCAACAGTGCAAATAAAATACAAAGCATCCACAGGAGGCAAATCTAAAACTAGTCAATTAATTTGGTTGCATGGGGTTTAAGTCCATGAGAGCTTGTGAATTGGTCTCTACCTTGCTAGATTAGTCTCCAGGGCTGTGACTCCATAGTTGAAGTTTAGCAAAGCAAGGGAAGCTGGCAGACCTTGCCTTTGGGCCTCCATGGAGCCTTTCTGGTTGTTTGAGTGAGCTGCAGTCTGAGATTTCACTCCCCAGTTCCAGGTCATTTTGATTTTGGGCTCCCATGGGTTAGAAACAGTGGTAGTGCACTGGGACTCTTCAGCATAGGGAGAGTTTTCTAAAAAGCTAAGAAAAATACCCTCAAAAATTTTAAAAAAGTGTCACAGTTTTGCTAGTATTATAACACAATGCTGCATCATTCAAATGAGAGTTTAAATATATATTTTAGAATTAGGTAGGTGTTAGCCACATTACACCGCATTGTACTAGTTGAAAACTGTAGTAGTGACATAGTTCAGACCTAATGGGCTGTTGTACTTATGCTGAGTCCAGAAGTGGAGGTGGAATGATGCAGTGCTTTCCAGCAATTCAGGGCTGCCCAGGACAACCACGGAATTGTGACTTCCATCGGATGGTCAAGTGAAAACAAAAAGGGGAAAAACAGAAAGGAAATCATTTAGGGATCTGTTTTGGGTTTTCTTTTCCTGAAATGTGTTTGTAGCACTATTACACAGATGATGCTCCTGGAAGAGTGTAAATTGCTTGTGTGTATTGCTTATAGGTGCCTTACAGAGCTCATTGAGTGACAGGAACACCTATGTAATCTGGTGTGATTGATGAGCCAGGAGCAGTGCAATGCTCCGAGGTTCTGGGGCACAGTGCAAGGTGTAGCTTTGAATTTAAAATCAATTATAATCTGATTTATTTTATTTATTTGTTTAAATGACTGGAGAATTGCTGTGTTCTATCATTAGACTTGCTCCCACTCAAAAATTAAGCTGGAACAGTTACTAGACAAAATCTATCAACCTGCAAATTTGACATGTACCATTTGTTTTGAATTGGCATCATGTTCTTCTTCTTATTCCTTTGCTGGGAGTCCTGGGTGGTGGTGCTTATCAGAAGCATTATTTTATATGTCAAGATCTTGCAGGAATATTAAGTTTGGAATTTCTTTTAAGAGAGCGCTGATTAAAAAAAAACAAACGTGGAAACCAGGTAGAAAGCCTCTGTGTATGGCTTTTTTGTTTCCATTTATAGTTGTCATCCTACTTTAGACTGATATTTGCTATCACAGTAATTCATTAGCTGATTTCCTTTGGTAGTTTCCTAAATCCTTAGGCTGTAGAGGTCTGTGGCACTATTTGGTTTCAGAAAGCTTTGTTGCCTGGCTGCAGATTTCTTAACTTACTCCACTGAATCTGCTGGCCCAGTAATAAGCGTTTTCTACAGAATTGTCGAAGCAATATGACCTAGAGGGCATATTTTTGATAGAATTTGAGGGTTATAACTTTGCATTTCCATACAAACATAAAATGTAACCACACAGCCGCCTGCAAATTGGTTTAAAAATAAATATGGCAGAACTGAGAAAGGTTTTCTTAAACAAATATAAGTGTTGTTTGTATGAAACTTTATGGTAACATGCTTTCACAGTGAAGAGTTTTTGAGTGGTTTGTCTATACAAGGGCTTATAACTGAGGAAAAATTTCTTTGCTGTGATTTTATTTGGTTTGGTTCATGGACACCTTAAGGAACTGTAATTGTGTCAGTGACCTGCTCCGGCTGAAAAGATTGTAAAATTGATTAACTGCTGGTTGAAAAAAAAATCCAGGTTTTCTGTTATTCTCTTGCTGCGTTCTTAAATATTTTATGGGAACACAGACAAGTTGTGTGATGAATGTATGTTAAAATATTTCTGACATTGAATGTCAGAGAAAAAGTCATAAATAACTCTCCTTTTCATTTTCTTTAAATTACAGACATACGAGTCTCTGTCATAATTACATGTGCCAGTTGAAGATTTAAATGCATTTCACTTTATGCACTTGACTTATGAAGTGAACATTAGTCTTTGAAGAGGTGGGCCAAACCTGACACTTCCTCATGTAGCACAGATACAGTTCGATTTATGCAGTCCTCCCTTCCTTCCAAATGGTTATTGATTACATAAATAAGTAGGTAATTTTTCTCTTTCAGAACTTTGCAGAAAACACTATGAATGAGCTCCTTGGCTGGTATGGTTATGATAAGGTTGAATTGAAAGATGGAGAAGATATTGAATTCAGGAACTACTCGGCAGATGGGGAAAGCCGCCAGCACATTTCTGTTCTCAAAGGTAATGAGACTTCACGTTTCTGTGTTCATGCAAAGGAGGATTAATAGCTTGACCGATCTGAATTGGTGTGGATTGGGAAGCATGTTCTGCTGCTTGGGTCTTGGTGGCTCTACATAAAAATACCTAAGAATACCTTGTGGAACAGGAAAGGCAGTGAGGTACGAGGAAAATCACTTAACAAAGCTGCTGTCGGTAGGCACTTACTGATGAAACTTCACAAATAATGCCTTTGATGAGTCAGTTGAACATCATGTACCTGCGGTACCAATAAACTGCTCAAAAATGGAGAAAAGAGGGAGCACTTTTTTAGTAGAGTGGCCTTAAGCTTTCCATACTAAGGCTGCTTCTAAACTTTTTAAAATGTTGGAAAGTGGGAACGAGTGTGAACGTTCACAAAAGGCTTCTCATCCACCCTTGTAACTGTACTGTCTTCTGAAAGTGTAGAAGCTTTCCAGAGATGGAATTTGTTTGGGACAGTGCTGAATCTTCATGATTCAAAATGTGAAGGATGAGATCCTGTCTGTTTGTTCAGTCATTCAGGTTTTGCCTTCTGACTCTTTAGTCTCAGGAGATGGGTAGGGACTTGTTGTCAGAGTGAACAGTAGAAAATTGATGCATCTTGGCTTATCCAACACGAGTTCCACAAAGGCAAAGTAGAGAGGAAATTGGAGCAGCTCTTACTCTCTCGGAGTGCCACTATTTTTTATTTTTTTTTGCATTTATGGACAGCAATGTTTGGGTTTTCTTTCTGATAGCCAGCAGCAACACTGTGTTCAGCGAGTGTTGCAATGAGTGCTGAAGGAGACATGGCTAGATAAAAGGTGAAAAAATTAGAGGTAGGGGGAAACAACCTAATTGTGTTAAAATTGAATGTCTGTGGCCTGTTAGTTCTATAGCAACGTTGGTGATCAATAATTATTTTTCATTGAAAATGCAATGTTGTTAAGCTACCTTTGATGAAACTTGTGCCTTTGTAGTAATACACTTCATTTATTTATGTTTTAATAAATAGGTCTTTTACTGAGTCACTTGTGGCTCCAGTCTATGCTTGATAAAATTTGTGACATGCTTTTTTTTATAGGCACATGATACAAATCTTATATTTTATGTACCATAAATGTTGAATGCCTGTGCAGGTAGAAATTTTTGGTCTATGGGAGGTGAAAAAGTACATTTCTTGTTCTGAGAGATGGGAGAAGAAGTAATGAGAATTAAGTCCTGCCCCATAGCTGAGGTATATTAGACAAATTCCTACAAGTAAGAATCCTGAGATGATTTGGGATTAAAGAATTAGATTAATAACTGTTATCATTTCATGCATACTTTGCTGTGATTTCAATATTTTGTTCCTTTCTTTAAATCTTTTTTGTTATTACTACTCATGTTATTTATAGAGAATTAAGAATTCTTTTATTCTTCAGTTTATACTTTTTACATTGGTGAAGTCACATTACACTGGGTGTGATCGCCATGCAATAAAGGACAGAAATAGGATGCCATTGACTAAATCGGGCATACTAAGGGTATGCATGACAAAATAATCTTACCTTTTAACTTTTGCAAAAAGAAAGTGTGAATTTGGTTTAAAAAAAAAAAGGAACATTTCTAAAGAATACTGGAAAGCATCAATTTCTATAAAAGAGAAAATATTTGGGTTTTCTTGTGCACTCTTCTTGTGCTAGGGTAACTAATTTAATAAAGAGAGTGGTGAAAGTATGGGGGGCCATTTAAGAAATATATGTGTCATACTGTACAATGTGTTCTTTGTGTTTTACAGAAAATTCTTTGCCAAAACCAAAATTACCCGAGGACAGTGTTATTTCACCGTACAATATAAATCCAAGCTACCCAGGGCTTGCCACAGGAAATGGACTATCAGACTCACCAGCAGGGTCAAAGGATCACGGGAATGTACCTATTATTGTCCCATTAATTCCACCACCTTTCATAAAGCCACCAGCAGGTAAATCCTCATGAAGTTTAAATATGAAGTTTACTGTTCTGAGATTGCTAGATCATGGTGCCTTAGAAAGAAGGCTGATTTCAAAATTATTGAAATCCGATCACAGGGAACTTTAAAATGGACTGGGAGAGTGGCTTTAGTTGCTTTAGTATTTTTTGAAAACTTCTGCAAATGCAATGACAATGAACTTGCTCTGCATGTGACACTTCTCATGCTGGATTGTACTCTCAGCACTTCAACAGCATCTGCTTTTAGGGAAAAAAAAAGATTTTTTTCTGGTGAATAAACCTTTGAATAAATTACTGGAAAATTATTATTTTAAAAATAGGTTCCATGAAGGAAACAGTGAAAGAGACAAAGCCATTAAATCAGTATGATGTCTTTATATCAGGTTTACAAGCTCATACTGGGAAAATGGTCTTTTGATTCCCATTGAAAACCCTGACCATTGTCTCTTGAGGGTTTAATATGATCTTGAGTCTACTCAGGAGACTGCACTGAGATATTTTACCTTTTTATTAGATTTTTATCAAGAGTGATTTTATAACATGCCATTCCTCAGATTTTGCATGAAAAATGATTTATTTCACTCTGCATGCTGCTTACTGTAATCTGTGAAAGGAACTCTTACAGCTATACTGAGGTGATTAATTGTTGTGTTACTGCTTACTGCACTACACAGTGTGATAATTGGTGAATCTGGATAGAAATAGGCTCAATCCTGTTTCCATGGATGTCCCTGAGTGTTGTTCTCATTGCTCTTGAGTGACCAAGGGTGACATGCGAACATGCACCCTAAAACGGTAGCTCTCCACATGCAGGGAGGCACCTTGGCTAAAGAGTCCCCACCAGGTGCAAGGATGCTTCTGCACCGGCAGAACAGCTTGTAGGATCAGGTCCCACGTGTTGAATGGTCACCTCTGCCCTTAGTACCATTGTCTAAAGGTAACTGTTAAATGTTGATCCATCTAAGAAAGTATTTGCTTGTTGTCAGTCGTGTGATAGACTACAGTTGCCCCTCCTAAATTATTGTTATGCTATCAAGTTTTTTTCCTAAAGAAGTATACTAATGTGCTGTGAATAATTTTAAAATGTTACTCAATACTCATTCCCTGCCAAAGACTTTCAATCTATTTTATATGGTATTTGCTAATTACCAAAGCTATTTGGGCCTATTCCTGCAGCCTTTACACAGATAAAGATCTTGGGCCATATGGGCTGGATCCTCAGCTGTTGTTGGTTTGGCCCTAAAGCTTTAATCAAGGGCTTGTGCCATCCCCAGCTATTTTCCCCTCCAATCTGAGTCACCAATGAATCCAGAATGCTGAATTTGTAGTATGTGAACACAAGGCTATAGCATACATTGTGCAAATTGCCACAGTTGCTGGATTTTTATGACATCAAATAAGCAGGAGGAGATGGAACGAGTTTTCTACTATGAAGTAGAAAAACGAATTACTCAACAGTAGTTAAGTGGACACAGGGGGATTTTGGCCAAGTCAACTGCCTTCTGTTCTTTGTCCATCCACCTACAATATATGATCCTGTGTTCCAATCAGAGAAGGCTTTTCATAAGTATTTTCTAGTTTTATTTTTTAAAATTCATGAATTATTTAATTTATGTAGTTATTTTACCTACATAGGGGATATGAACGCTTAATCTCTGCCTCCTTTGACTTTATCCCATAATCAGCAATGAGCACTAGATTACCATGGCTTCTGAGCAGATGAACATATTTATCTCACCTTTGTTTTAGAGAGCAAAACTTGAGAGGACTGGAGAAGGAGGAGAAGCACAACCCTTGTGGGATTTGCAATAAGCATGGCTAGTAACGGCTTTGTTTTATCTTGGGGCGTAGGTGCCCTAGTCATGATCACCCCAAAGAACCTGGCAAGAAACAACTAGTGAGTACAAGTAGAAAAGAAGTACAAAGGAGCCAGGAGAGCCAGTGTGTGAAGCAGTGGTCTTGGCACTGCATATTGACACCATTTTGTGGGCACTAGATCAAAGCAGAGAACTTCAGAGTGATACAAAACCAGACTAGAGTAACTCTGGGGATGTTTTCTCAGAGTCCCCCACAAGCACAGGGGATAACTTTGAAAACAGCACAAAGGTGCTTCTTTGAGTTGAGCATGCAAATGATTAGGCTCACATCATTAATTAATAAGGTGAAAGTCAACATTTGCAGCATGGGGGGCAGACAGGCTGCGGCTGACCTGTCACAAGAACAGAAGCAGCTTACATTTTTTTGAGTTAATAAATGAAGTACGGGGACAGAAGGGAGAGGCAGAAAGAAGCCAAGAGAAAGCTTCAAGGTTAAAATGCTGGTCAGGAAAAGGAATGTTTGCAGTGTACTTTGAATAGACACCCATAGGACAAGGTTACATCACAGGCCAGAGAGAAAACCAGGTAGTAATGCACTGTCGTGACTGATATGCTAAGAACTGGGATGCATCCAGACTTTGTGAATAGATGGGCATAGATAGATAGATATTCTACAGGAGAAAAATCTACAAGACTTAAATATAGCTCAAAAGAGAGTGCTCACAGGTGAAAATAATACCTAAATCATGAACCTGAAGGACAGGAAAGATGATGCAGTCCAACCTTATTGACCAAATAATATGGAGTGAGCACTCAGGGAGAAATTATTAAGACTTTAATTTTTGCTGTATTGATCTTGAACAGAAGGGTCAGCATGAGTAAAAAGGTGTCAGACAGGCTGAGGTATTCATTTGGACAGGAGTGCAATGATCTGAGGAGGATAAGGAGATCCAAGAAACAGTCACAATGAATTAGTAGTTGAATAATTTTTGCTGATAAGGTTCTATTCAAATAAGACATAGAAGAAAAAGAGCAGAGCATAGAGGATGCTCACAGGAGCCTGAATGGAGAACTGGGATGGATACTTTGCAATGTACACTGATGTGGCAATTGCAGAGGTAGAAAAGGCACTGGGGAAGACAGTCAGGAAGCCGAGAGAAATGGGGGCAAATATGATTCTTGATATCAGAAACAGCTACCAGCTCAAGCAAAAGGGTCAAGGAGAGCCGATCCTGAACTATGTGTAGGGAGACATAGAATACTAAAGATTTCAGCAGATTAGGTTTTCCTTGAATGTGCTGGAGAATTTTGAACAGTGCCCTGTCTGCATTCATTTTTTGTATGACTAGGCTAAAACCTTGAACATTTAACAGAGTTACCTTCTTTTCTGTCATGTCTATTTTACAGTAAAGTAGAGGGGGTTTAATAATTTTGGTGAGTCTGACTAAAATTTTATCTCCAAGCTGTTCAGATTTCTGTTTTAGTCAAATGAAATGCTAGGTACAAATTTGCTTCTATGATACTGGAATACCTTAAGGTACTACCTAACCAAATATAAACAGCTCCAATAGAGGCACTCTCTACTTGCTGTACCTCAGAAAAGAAAAAGGCTGAGTTAAATGCATGGGCCCCATGTGGCGCACTGATTGTCTACAAACTTGGGCTATGGCATGTCAGTGAAGGATGGTAAATCCAGTCATGGGAAGGCTCCACCAGAAGGATACAAGTTACTCAGATATCAAGGCTATTTGCGAGACCACTGCACTGATTTGTACCACCAGGCAGATAGACCATACTTGGGCAGTCCCAAATCAAACGTGGCTTTATAAGTCAACATCAGCCATCCAACCTGCATCTGGAAGCACATAAGAAGTCAGTGCAGCCTACAGAGAGTTGGTGTATGAGTTTTCTTGTGGTCAATAACAGTCCACCTTGCCCAGCAGGCTGGTAACTACATTTAGAACTGGCAGCAGATTCTGAGTGATCTTCAGAGTTAGTCTCCAGTATAGTCTATGGCAACAAGCTGATCCTGAGACTTATTTCTAATTGGTGTTAGAAGAGTCTTATTTTCTACACAGGAATGTAAAGAAAGTGGGTGGTTTAGCTTGTGATGTTTTGTTTTATTGTTTGGGGGTTTTTTTTTGTTTATTTGTTTGGGAGTTTTTTCCCCTATTTAAAAATTGCCTAACTAACAAGGAATAGAAATGCAATAGACAGGAATGATCTAGAACTAAAAATCCCACCATAGTTGTGCGGAGTATATGGCCTTAGTATGTAGTGTGCAAGCCTTCTGTTATTCTGCACTCCTTAATGATATAGTAAATCTGAGAGAGCACTTAGGGTGACTGCCCTTTTTCTCAGGCAAGTTTGGACAACTCTTGTTACACAGGATGAAGGGAGGCTAAAATCAAGACTAGTTAAAGAAGAATGCAAAAAATTCTTTCCACGCAGGTGAGAACATGCTGCCTCCTTCCTCTGGCACCTGCTGGAGGCTACAGTGTCTCAGTTTTCCCATTTCTTTGAGTGCTCTTTGATTCACTTTATCTTGTGATCCCCCTGGCAGCGCCTTGGTAGGGGAGGTACGACTGCTGGTCGGTCTGTCCTTTGAGCGTGGATGTCAGCAAAATCCTTCCCTTTCCTGCCTCCTTCTGTGTACAGGTGATGCACAGAATGCATCTGCTGCTCTAAGCATCCCAAACGAGAATCATCTCCCTGTCATGCTGTGCAGCGAGGGGAGGTCACTGCCAAGGGACACAGTGGAAGGAGAGGCAGAGTGAATGATGTAATGCAGTTGACTGAGCTTTTTACAGGGGAAAGAAGTACAAGGAAAAAATAATGCTCCCTCCCAGGGTTTTCACGAGATACTGAGTACATTTGGAAAAGGAAAGGGTGTTTAAATCCTGCAACCCACAGATCAGTGTCTCTACATGATGTTAGATTCAGTGATTTCCAAGTTATAATGATTGGAGCTGAACCAGAAGCTATCAGAAACTCATGAAAGTGAAGGAGGACTGGGCTTGAAAAACTGTATCTGGAGAGGAGCAGAAACATTTCCAATGCTGACTACCTTGTAAACTAGGCCTGTGACCTAAGCTGGAAAGGAATTGTCAGATTCAAATACTAAAGTGAGTAATTAGGTATTTTATAGAAAGGAATGATTTTCTGTGTTACATCTTAACATTCCTTTAGAATTAAAGTTTATGGGAGACTGTGTAAATACATGTGCACATGAATAACTTTGTGCAACATCTGGGAATAAGCAGAATTCAGCCCTACAAACATTCTGGAACTGCCTGCTGTAAGCTCTCTCAATGTTTAAATAGTATTGGAGGAATCTGGAAGCATAAAAGATGTTTTAAATGATGTTTAGCAGGGCAGTAAAAATTAATTTTAAGGTCATCTGTCAAAATTCACCAAGGAATTGGATCCAAGACTGCATTACCAAGAACTTTGATTCCAGGCAGAATCCAGTGGCAGTTTTCCTTATATAAAGACCATATTACTACATCTAATTAAGTCTGTATATTGAGGAGACTTTCATTTTACTACGTTCTGGATCCCTCTTCAGTATTTCATAAATCTGTTATTCCAGTCGCTGAACAGCATTACAGTTTTTCTAACTACAGGTTTAGCTCTCTAATAAGGACTGCAACAAGTCCTATAGTTGCTACTCTTCGAATTATTTCTCTTGTTTTCATTTTGAAACTTCAATGTAGGCTTACTGCTGCCTGGGTTTTTAAATGCCGGTGGTTGCCAGGATGCCTGCCCCATCTAGCCCACTGTTGATGTCTTTTGTTCGCTGTAGAGGGCCAAGTGTTTCCTTTGTGCTAAAAAGAAAATCACAAAGTCCGCGTATTCACCTTAATAACATATATTCAAAAGACACAGGGAGTTCCCTCTCTACTAGATGAAATAGGTGCTTTTTTGTTTGCATGTTTAAAACCTGCCTAAGTGCCAGCATTTGTGTTGTGCATTCAGTCCTAACTGAACTATGCATAAGAATGTGCCTAAGCTCATGCATAGAAAATGTAGGCAGGCCGTGGTTCCCCTAAATGATTTTTTTAAAAGGAGCTGGGACATTTGGCTTTATTGGCGGAGTAGTGAACTTCAAGAGACTGGTCCTTAAAAGGAAATGCATTGTAGAACCTCTGATGTATTTCCATAGTGATGGCTGCAGCAAGATTTCTATTGTCAGCCCTATTTTTTAATCTTCCTCTGGTAATTTCTTTTCCTGACGTACTTTTTGTATCTTACGCTTGTCATCCCCCCTCCCCCCATCTATTTAGGGAGTCAACACTTAAGTGCTACCACAAGAGGACCACCTACAGCAATGTCTCAGGAGTTTGTTTCTTTGGTTTTTTTTTTAGTTTGAAATTGATTTGGTAAAGCATTTGGGGTGTAAGAAAAATTACTGTAATTGTGCTTCTGCCTTGCTTGGTATCAGCAAAGTCAGGAAAAATCTGCATCCGTGCTAGCTGGTTTTCTTCAATGGCAATCTGGGGTTTCAGGAGCAGCAGTCGGGTAACTCAGAATTAACCAATTCTGAAATCCTGGCAAGTCCCAGTGGAAACAGTGAGCCCTTATTGTTATTGCTGCAGATGCTAGAGTCAAAGTCTAAAGTCTTTAAAATGAAAGTTGTGCAGTTGTGCAGCTTTTCATTAGAAAGGAATAGAGAAAGCAGCTAAAATGTTTCAGTGGATTGAGCACAGTTCCCAGCTGAAGGTAAAAGGGCTACTTTAGCTCCCTACCAAAAAAACCGTGGGATCCAAACTGCCCGTGTTAGAGGGTGGGATGCAGCAAAGAGAAAAAGAGCGAAAAGCAGAAGGAAGCAATAGTGGGGGAGACATGGCTGCTGATACCGTGGTGGAAGGAAACTCATGCCAGAGATGAGTTCTGTGGTTGGGAGGCAGTGAGGCAGGAAAGGATGCCAAAACGTTTTTGTATCAGATCACGGGCACAGCCACAGCCAAAATACAGGTTTCACACAGGCTCACTCAGTCCAGGTGCCATACTTGAGATCTCAATCCTGTGTCCTCCTGATCTTCCTTCTGCACGAGAAGGCTTCTTCAGTATTGTGACTGGGCACCTCCAGAAGTGACATTATCTTCTTGCCAGAGGAATTGAATATCTCCTGCAGAATCTCTTGCAAGGAAATATGGGAAGTAAGGTTTTGAAGTACCTGCCCATGGATCATCATAATGTGCAGGATTCGAGCTGTAGCTGCATTTAGTTTCACCCAGCTTTTGAAATCAGAGTTAAAATTGAAAATTACGCATCCGATAGTTCAAAACTATTATTAGTAGAGTGTTGCAACCTAAAACTTCATAAACTGATCAGGATCTAACTCCAGAATTGTAGGGATTTTAGGAACATTGTATTAAACACTGTAGCTCATGCTGGTTTGCTTAGGTAAAGAGACAGGGCTCAACATGATGGATTTTGTACTCATTGCCTTCCTTCATTGCCCCCCACCTCTCCAAACTGTGGCTCCGTATAAGATCGATTAGTGTAAACTGCTGCTCATTGGGTTCAAGAGGAACAATTTTCTGCAGCTCTTTCACACTGGTTTGAAAGGAAAAAAATACCCAACATTCTGCTTAATTAAGACCTAAAGAGGCGGTGCAAACTTTTGATGATTAATTGAAGCATGCTTTAGACTGATGCATATTTAGTTATTATAATGTGATAATTTTATCTTGTTACACAAACTACTCCCTTTGGGAACATGATTTAACACTGCAAACGCTCTGTGTTTATTGCATTGTTCATTATGAAAAATATACAGGCTAAAAACCACAAGGAGATGTAACTAAACAGTATCTGTGTGATGGGTCCAGGGAATATTTCTTCCACCTGTGACACAGCCCAGGGGCAGAAAAATGCAATATTGTAACTCCCACAATAGCTTTTCCCATGAAGAACTGAGAACTTGAAAAAGTAGAGGCTGGCAACTTAAGTCTTGCACGGTATGTGGAAGGATTATGTTGTTCTATTACCTGGTGTAATTACAGAGAACAGTAATATGTATGTTCTGCTGAATATTCTCCTGTTACTATTCAGTTGTGTCAGTGCCATCTCCTCCTTGTCTCACCTGTAAGAGTGCCCATGCTACCTGTCATAAATGTGACAGATCTGAGAACACTCTAAACACTTTGCAAAAGCAGGTCATGAAGTTGCAGGCCCAGATGGAGAAAAGAAAATGAAGTTATGAAAAAATATTTTCTTTCACTTCAGAATTATCTGTGCCAGGACATGCAAATGATGTTTTTGTACTTTACAAACGTGTGTCAGCATACCTATGTGAGTTCTAAAAGTGATGGTTAATGATCTTCATCAGAAGAGCTGCTCCAGTGAGAGCTCACATGATGGAGGTAGGCATGGTGTCAGGATGAGCTCATGTTACTTTAAGCAGAGGTACTAAGCCAGACAGCAAAAGTTTGACTATTAGCAAAGGAGAACATTGCCTATGTAGTATACTGATGTAATTATTGTGGAGAAGCTCGCTCAGTGCAGTTCTAATCAGAAAAAGATTAGAATGAAGACTGGAGACAGAGAAGCTTTCTCAAATTGCTGGATTTGAAATTTCCCACTTTCCTTTGATCTCATCACTGCAGGTTCTTCTCGCTGAGTGTTCTAGTGACAGGGATTTGATACCTTTTCCTGAAAGAAGGGCAGAAATCTTGTAAAGAGGTTTTCAAAGCATTTGGCCTTGAAAAACAAAGGTGTGTGAAAAAATGAGAGGAATTTTTTTCTTGAATGGAATGCAAGATATGAATTTTTGGTTTCAGATTATTCCAATTTGTGTTTAGCAAATGACGGCAATTAAATCCCAAGACTCTGGCTTTAGTTGTTTCACACAGTCTTAAGGTTTTGAGTCTAAGTTATTGTTTCCCACTGCTGATAGTAACACATGAAGTATTACTTTTCTGTTACAGTCGTTTTTTTCTGGTCACTAAGGTTAATACACTGTAACAAAACATCCCTGTTATCCTAAGTTATTTTCACAAGGTCTGCTCAGATGTCTACCACAGCTGGTGTGAAGAAGGAAAGCACACAGTCAGGTTTGGACTTTCATCATTGTCCCCCGCTGTCATCCATACCCACAGGCCATAGGACCTGGCTCTGTACCTCTTCCCAGTACAGAGCATGTGTCCTTTTCTCTGCTGATCTTAGCTTCACTTGAAGCTGAAAGAAAGGATTTGGTTTTATACCAAGTTTTCCTCCTGCTGGGCTGGATAGGGCTCCTGATGATGGTCCATAGTCATGTGATACTGGATGTTTTCTACTTCACTTGATGAACTCCATTACAAAAAGTTAGAATTGCATCAAAAATGGCAAGACTACATCTGAGGGAGCAAAGATGACTTAAAAAGTGCTGTATCAGTGTACTGGCCCAGGATGTGCATGCTCTGAACCCCCTTCTGAAGTACTGGTGTTTTCTGGCTGTTTCACATGGCCATACTCAGTTAATCCTTTTGTAGCAGTGTTCCTGACTATTAAACTGAAGACCATTTAGTTTTATTATTACTGTTACTATGAAAAGGATTATATTGTATATGACCACTGTTGGATGACCAGGGTGAGAAAGGAGTAGAATAGAGAAATAATTGAAGTTCTTTGTATTTAACTAGACTATTTCCCTCCCTTTCTCCCTTCCTTCTTTCAAAATGATGAAAATTTTGATTAATATTGACAAAGCCTCCTGGATATCACCTGTGACTTCCTGAAAATGCAGACAGTGGCTGGAAGTAGTAGTTTGTAGACCATTCTGTGCAGTTTTATTGACTGTCAGATCCATAGACCACAAGTGAAGCAATGCTGCTTCAAAGGAGGTGGTGGTGAAGTTCTGCTGGTCAGGGCCTGGCAAGAAAGCAACTTGGCACAGTAGGCCCCTCTCCCTCTTCCCTTCTCTCCTTGCCAGGATGTATCTTAGAGAAAGCCTTTGGTAGAAGGAGGTGGATTGAACCTTAACTAGCCTGCATAAATTCTGGCAGAAAAGCACATAGTGTGGCTTGTCAATGTAAACAGCTGCTGTTGGGAGCTTGTGTCATTGAAAACACACAACTGTGTAGGTCTTTCTGATCATGCTTGGGAGACAGTTCATGTGTATCTGTGAACAGGAATTGAATGATAGCGGAGATGTTCTCCCTATCTAGTCACTCATGAAAGCCCTCGAGAATCCCAGCTCTGTGTTTCCCGTAAAAACTGTGCCCCAGACAAGACAATTTGCTTCAAAAAGAGCTATTCCAGCATCTACTTTTCCAGTGAACTCTCTTTCAGATCTCAAATATACTTTTTTCATTTCAGAGAGTTAGTCTCACCAGAAATGAAGGCTATTAGAAAGGTATCACTGGTAGATCTTCTCTTTTCCAGAGATAAAATACTTATCAGTAGGTGAATGTATGTTACTGTTATCTGAAACAAGAGTCTACTGTCTGGTTTCTTTGATTCAGAGGATCTTCTGTTATCCTGATATATTCAAAGTGGCAGGTTCAGTCTTTAAGGAATTGGTTTATTATGGTGTAAAAGTAGCTGAATCAGAATACCTTTGTAAAAGCTTGGTATTTCAAGTGGCTCAGGATAAAAATGGGTGGTAGAGATCTAGGTCTGTGGTGGAGTAGTTGGCATTCTGGACTAGACTGGTCCAAAGAGAGAGCTGTGATAACCCTGTGCAACACCACCATAGCAGCGCCCTGTGTGCCTGGCTGATATTACAGCCAGCTCAGGGGCAGGCTTTTTTACCCTGTAGATGGCTAGTGGTAATTTTGGCCAAATTGTTTTGATTTCCCTTGATGTTCAGTATATGAAGACATTTATAATATTGCCAAATCCCACACTAAAGGTAGGTGATAAAATACATTAAACACAAATCACAAACTTAGCCTTAAGTATAGATTTAAAAGTAGATAGTCTGATTAAACCTAAAAGGTCATTATTTTACGTTGTAGAATTTTACTTGTAGCTGTAAATCATAACACAATTTGTGGAAGGAAAAAAAGTTATTAGACTGGCAGTATTTATTCCAATAAGGTGAGTAAAATGCAGCACGTAGTTCTGACTTATGATAGTCAGGGAAAGGAGCCAAATCACTCTGCTAAAAATTAGTTTGCCAATAATTTTACAGAACGATGACAGCATAGCTTCAAAAACAAATCCTTTATAGGGAAATAGGATGGCTGCATGACAGAATCTCTGAGCTATGAATTCTCCACAGCTCATGGACCAGGAACTGCTTTAACAATTAGTCTTCAGGGAATTTTTTTTATTCCAGAAGTTAGACAGTGGCTGCTGTTTGTAACTGAAAGGTCACTCTGGATCATAAAGTGGACATAAGAACTGAAGAATTCCAAGGTTTAGGTCAGAAAATTTCCTTCTAACTTATTGCCTTGTTCTATTTAAGAGGCTTAACTATTCGCTGCCCTCATCTATGAAGCTGAGGTGGGAATGATGACCACACAAGAATATTAATAAATTTTTACATGGCAGAAGGCATACATGCCACATTTGTAACACACATTAGAGAAGAGCTTGGGAAGTCTAACTGAATTAAAATTTGACCAATGAGCATAATGACTGGAAAGTAACCTGGCGGATTTTACCACAGTGCTGCACCTTCTGTCTTGCTCAAGTCTGTGCTGTTACTGCTGAAATCACACAAAAGCTGCCTGTTTTGTACTCTAGTCATTATTTCAAAACAACATAGAAAAGGAGTGTTTCATGTTCCTTCTTTTTTAGAAGAGGGCTCGTGTTAGAGACCTGTCTTGGTGCAGTACCTTCCAGCTGTGTTCTATCACCAGCTTGCTGAGCAGAACATCTCAGGGGCTCACTACAGCAGATATAAGTAACAAGAACAAAGCAGCAATACTCAGCCTCCCGTCTTGGTAACTTGTCTATTAAAGAGTTGTGCACTCTTAAACATGCTAAAAAGTTCTCAAGATTTCCAGAGATTTTCAGCAATGCACCATTTTTTTAAGCTAATAATTTTTTTCCAGCCATTTTAGAAGCTTTGCCAATCTGCCAAGGCTGGTTGGCACAGGTCACTGGCTGCCTGAGGAAGAAGCTGGTTTATCACAAGCATATACAGTTCTGACAGTGAAGAAGTTAGAAATAAGATGAGCCAGTGCTATTTGTGTCTAAGAGTAAGTGTGCAGATGTCTGAGGAAGGTGTTTGCATCTCATGTAAACATTGTTCTTATATTTTTATTGTAGAAGATGATGTGTCAAATGTACAAATAATGTGTGCCTGGTGCCAGAAAGTTGGAATCAAGCGCTATTCCCTGAGTATGGGAAGTGAAGTGAAATGCTTCTGCAGCGAGAAGTGCTTTGCAGCTTGCCGAAGAGCATATTTCAAGAGAAACAAGGTAAGAGAAATAAGGAAAGATGCAACCTACATAGACATAGCTTTATGACCCAGCCTGGATCTCATTTAGCATCTAATACAAGCTTTTTTCTTTTGTTTTCTCTGTTTCACCTAATCCCTCCACTTTCCATCTGTATTGTCTTTTGGACTGTCAGCCCTTTACTAACCTACTTTCTTTTAGTTTCCTTCAGCTTGATGCTTGGGTTTTATGAGAGTCAGGGAATTTAAATACTAATAAGCTTTAACACAAGACTCTCAGTTTGGCCTTAGAGTCTTGGGATACTTGCTACACGTACACAACTAAGAGGAGGTATCATGGAAATAGAGTAGAGGAGGGTTGTGTATGACAGTGTCACCAAATTCCATGGCATTTGGATCAGGCTAGAGGATAAATGCTTTCAGGGCCTAAGTCCTGGTCCCATTATAGTAGTGGACATCTTTTCACTGCTGCTAGTGAGCTCTAGTTTCATTCTTCTTTTAAAAAGTATCATTACTAATAAATTATCACTGCTGCAAAATTCAGACATTATACAGTTTTTGGTTTGGGGTGAGCAATATTAGAACATTTAGAGTAACGTGAAAGTCCCTCCTACTCAGTTTAAATTTAACTCTGTCTGAAATTAGAATGCAATCCTAATATTGAATGTCTACAAAAATTGCTGTAATCACTGAAGTACAGTGCCTGAAAATGCCCTCTAGGTTACTTAAGCAGCTGTTTTTCTGCAGAGAATGTGCAATATGTCATTTAAAGAAAAATAAAGAAGAAATACTCTATTGTTTTTAGTTGTTAAAAATGTAGCTGTATCCTTTTGATGCTTAATAATGTGAGTCTTTGGATAGCTTAACTGTCTTAAAAATATTTCTCATTCATAAAACCCTTTATATTTTGGTTTCCTAAATGATACCATTTCCCCTTATGCTACAGAACATTCCAAGCCTGTCAAGTTCAAACTCAATTCGGGTCTATAAATCTGGTCTTCTGTGATAATAATAAATAAATACATATGGATTCTATATTAAAGATGCAATGTTATAGCAAAAATTTGGGTCACATCATCCTGCAAAAAAAAAAATGCCTGAAGAATTAGGTTGCAAAAATCAGTAGAGTGGAATTTTAGTGGCAGTCTTGGAGAATCAAGCTCATAGTGTGTACTGGAGCAGACAGGCAAATAAGTCACATGAGTCTGCTTTGAGGAGTGTTGTTTACATTCTTTTTATCTAGAAAAAGTGTAAAGAAGGAAAATACATGCTCCTTAGATGCTCCTCATTCAAAAATGAATTTGCATGGATATATGTGTATGTGCACACATGCACGTTTATGCACATGCAGTTCCATGTGCATTGCAACATGTAAGGCACAGCCCAGGTACTGTGGGCTGACAGGATACAAATTCCTATCAGCTGATGCTCCTGTGACTTCCACTCACAAGTTTATATGGGTAAGATAGTTCATAGAAATGGAGGCATTGTCAGTGATCCTGGTTAGGTGGTCCTGTGTGTCCAGAATTGATAAGTACTAGTTGATTTTGGAAACCTTGGAGACGCAGATGAAAGAACAGCAGTTCTAAGTGGATTCTTTTTCACCTACAGGTTAGATCCTGAAAGAGAAGATTTAGGCCCCTACTAAATGAAAATAAATACATGTTAACATAATGCATAGATATTCTTCAACCTTCTCATAACTCATTAGTAGCAGGGTTCAGTAACAGTTTATGGCCATGAATTCAGTCAGGCAGTATATGAAAAAGCTCCCTATTTATTGTCTTTTTGCTTTACTGAAGGCCTTCTTGTCCGTGTATTATGAGAAAGGATGAATTACAGCATCTCCTTGGTTCCCTTTCCTACATCTCTGTTAACTTCTGAAAGCTAAATAATGCAGAATATTTCCATCCAAAAAGCTCTCTGTATTCATAATTTTGTGTGTGTACATGTATACACACACACACACACACACATATATATCTCTATCAGTGTGATAGATGTTCCTAATCTTTCGTACACCATCATACCCCAGTGAAAGGTCCTATTATTCACTACAGAGGTTGCAAACTAACAAAATGTCATATGGGAAGACTTTGCAACATAGGATGAGATGATATTTTTGATAGCATTTTCATTGTTGCATTTGACTCTCCTTCAAAACTAAGCCAGTGAGTACACTTTTCTTCCTCTTTGGACCTGTGGAACCTGAAATTGCACAGAGGCTGAGCAAGCAGGGGAAATCTGTAGTTGCTCCTTGCGTGTGTGTTTATGGCATTAGATGAGCAGGGGACAGTATTTAGGAAGTGCTGCCATTAAGTCAAGTGCAGTAGAATTCAGCAGACCATCATGCTTCTTGTTTTATACCTCACCTGTTAGTAATAGAGCAGAGTCTTGAGAAACAAGATCAGAGGAACTAGGCTGCTATAGTTTCAGATTTAACTGCTGACCTTTAATCTATAACTACTAGTCCAACAGCGTACCTGTCTTTTCCATGAGCCTAATGCTTATTTATGTACTTAAGAAGTTATGCCACTCTGCACTTTCTCATTTTTCAGACAGAAGAGCAAAATAGTCACGTTTCACCTGTCATGTGTACGTTTTAAGCAGTGAATCTCCACCACAATATAGTGTTGCATTACATTAAATATGTACAGCTGCTATGTTTCTGGGAGCTGATAGGACTTTGTGGCCACTTTATTTAAGGCTTAAATTTCCTAATGGATTGCATTGAATAGTCTTCCCTCCCTCCCCTAGATAAGAATTGCCGTAATAAGGGCTTGCTTTAAATGATAGGACTGCTTAAACGGTAAAGTATAAGTCACTAATAATGTCTCAAAACAGCACTAAGTAGTTCTGCAAATTATCCATCCCTGAATGACAATTGCTATGTTCAGAATCAGGACTTTTGCCACCATCTCAATGAAAAAATATTCGCCCATACACAGGGTAAATGCACACTGCAGTCTACGTGTCCCACAGGAAGGCTTGACGTGAGACCACTCTGAAGTGCCCTGAAAGTTGCTTCAGAAAGCCCCAGGTCATCTGGGCACTGGTTGCTCCCAACTTGTAACTCCTTCCCAGCCCTCTCCTACAGTAGGTTTAGCAAGATTAGCAACATAGTGGAATAAGCTGGTATCTTGCTGGCCTCAGGAGCTTTTGAACCCAAGTAATTTAGGCAGAGGGGCACATCACCTTTTTGCCTTTTGTGCTGATGGAGTCATGTCTGTATGTGCCCCAGAAGTTGTGCCCTTGTACCCTCTGCATCCATACATGGCCAGAGTTGTGAAGAAGCCTCGTGACTGGGACTGAGAGCTTGTAAGGACAAGGGCTTGTGCGAGTTTAAGTTGCTTTTCTCATAAGAAATGCTCCAGGTGTCTTGAAGTCATGACCATTTAAAATTGTCTACATCAGCAATCATGCCTTGCAAGAATAGAAATATATATGTTTTGAGATGATAGTGAGTCTCCCAATCGAGTAAGTTTATCTAAACTACCAGAAATAAATGAAGAAAAAATTAAGGCTCTTACTTCATTAAGCAAAACACAAAGTATTTAGACTGGATTGAATTTAGAAAGAAACCTAAAAATACCACCACCACCGTCCCCAAACCAAAATAACCCAAATCTGTATTCGTGCTCCTGTTTGGTCTGTTTTGCATAGTCAAATACACATAATGAGCTACTGTATAATGACAACCTGTTGTGCATATTACCAATTAAAAAGAACCATTACAGGAAAAAGAAGCATTTGGTACTGGTGTTTGTAACTGAAGATTTAAGATTTGGAGTTGTTCTGATGCTTCCTTCCTTAGAGATTTAATTTTATAGATGAAGCAATATAAAACTCAGTACCAAAAAGTCATGTAAGGTTGAAAAGCACTAGACCACCAAGTTTCAGAATATTAAATTTAAAGGGAATGATTGGATTCATAATTGGATCCACTGAGTTTGAATCTTGAAAAGATTAATTTTGAAATCAAGTTTATTGACTCAATGGGTCAGAAAACAAATTTACTGTGACCAAATAGCCAAACGTAGAATGAGGACTGAATTCATAGAGGTTATAGGCTCTGTTCACAGACATTGCAAAGGATAATTTGTTTGATTTGACTAAGGCATTGGAGACAAAATGACTGCAATGTTGTCAGCCAGTATTTTATACTTGACCTTGTTCCTGTTGTGCACTGCCTCCCAGTCAGGAAAAAAGATAGATGTTTTTGTTTGCAGCGCAGGCAAATTTCATTCATACTAATAGACAAAAAGGCATAAATCAAAAACTAAAAGTAAACTACCCTTTAGCACCATGAAGATGTAAACAATGGTGGCTTTTTTACTCCCTGTGCAGGATAGTGATGGTCAGCACTGTGTGTGAGTTGGCAGTGCAGACAGGGAGGGTGTTTTAGGGTCTTCTGTCTGATCTGTGTGGCAAGAATTAATGTGAACAATCAAACGGGGCAGCACGAAGTCATACACACTTATTTAGTTGTAAGTTCAGTTGCATTAGACAATTTCTTATAATTTCAAATTATACTTAAAGATAAGATGCAAGCTTTAGTACTCCTGCCTGCATAGCTTTTTTGTAAATTAATGTATATCCCTATGTGATTCATATGACTTGTATATACAAACACATACTAAAAACTGTGAGTAAACAGAAGCTATCATTCCCCCAAATTATTACTGAGCGTTGTCAGGAATGTTCTCTGAATTTCAAGCTTAATTGTGCAGCCTAACAGTGCATGAGAAATATTTAACAATCTCACTGTTAAGTCAATGAGTAATGGCAAAAAAAGCGCTACTTTCATCTCTTTCTTATGCATCTGCAAAATTTAATTTGTAAAATGATCATCATTCATTGAAATTTGGAAAATTGCTTAAAGCAACTTGATGCGTATAATGACCCTGCCAAAAAAAAAAGGGCAAAAAAAGAAAAAGCTCAGCTGTTCCTTTAGACTCTTTTTCAATAGTAAGTTTGAAACACATGGGGCTCTGAATAGAAAAATCTATTTCTCCTAGAGATTTGATTTGCATTAATCAGTTGTTCAGAAAGGTCAGCACAGAGCAGGTGTCCTACCTGGTCTGCATGAAATTGGCCATATTTGGTTCTGTGGAGCTGTAGAGAAGTGGGATTTAATAAACGGTTCTCAACGTTGCTTCTGCTGCTGTGGGTTTGTGTAGAACGTGTGCATGTGTATTTGTGTGTGTGTGTGTGTGAACATCTGCACGTGTGTGTACATGTGTTTGCCACAGCAGCCAATTAAAAAGGCTTCTTGCAAATGTGTGAAGGTGGAAGGAAAAAAGACAACAGTCCTTTCCATAGCTGTGATTGCTTTGTTGAGATACAAATGAGCGTTGATGAGTGAATGCAAATGAGATGCTGAGTCTGTGTGGAAAAAGCTCAAGCATGGGCCACAATTGCAAACTTCTAGAGACTGGCTGGAGAAGGAGGAAAAAGGAAAAACCTCCATTAGAAGAAGCCTTTAAAGTCTGTGGAGGGTAGAAGACTGCAGATAATGACCAAGAACCTGGAACAGACACTGAAATATCAAGAAAATCCTGAGCTGTGAAAGAAATGGGTGGCATTGGTTGGAAAGAAGATTTGCATCACCGTCTAGCTGTCATTAGCTGGCCTTGTTACTTACAGGATGTTAAAACCAGAAATCTCATAGAACTCCTTCCCTAAACCAGAGCTAGGATTTTTCATCATTAGAAGAGGCAAACGAAATTCCAAATTAACCTGCTGAGACCATCAGTCAGAACATCTCACTGCTCACCCACAGCAAAGCAAAACGTATTGCCATTCTTAACAATGAAATGGGCAGCAGCACCTGACTAATGTCACCACTGACTTAATGAAGGGATCTGGCAAACCCAGCATGCTTGTCAGTTTGCAAACTCAATGCACATTTTACTGTCCATCTGCTGCCATTTAATACTATAAATTTGAATCAAATACTCATTGTCTGAATTACTAGCAGGTATCCAATCCAATTAAAAGGCGTGTTCACTTTTAATTTTAACCACCATGTCACATTACATCGGTCGTGTTGCATTCTGGCAACTTTGGTTATATCAAGATGAATATGCTAATTACAGCTGCCTCGTGGGCAGCAGGCATTTGATTGAAATGAAGCAGCCAGTTTACATGAGGTGTCCTCACATCCGTTCTGGGCAGCTTCAGCTATTGCATTTTTCTTTTTTCTCAGAAGTAGGTTTTGTTTACATATAGATGTTATAATAAAATACTACTAGTAGTGTTAGGACTTGACTAGAAATTCTTTTAAGGTTTTTGAGCATTAGGAGTAGTCACTTTAGAGCAGTGACTTCTATTTAAATAGATGTTATGACACTGGTATTGGAGAAGTGAAAGCAGTTGCTACCTCCAGAGTGACTGAGGGGGAAATATGGCCAGTAACCATGTTCCTGGAGGTTACTAAGAAGCTTAAATCACTTGGGATGAATTTTTGAAGAGTACAGGAAAACACTAGGGGAGAAATAAAGATTTTGTTCCTTTAAAAGGTTTGGCAAGTTAGACTTCATGACCTTAATCCAGGACATTTTTACATCACCAAGGGATTTTTGATTAAAGAGTTAAATGTGTAACAATGATGCAGAAAATGAGCAGATATAATACACGTGGTTTCTCTCTTTGCCTCTGAACCCCTTTGGCTCCAACCTATGTGAGCTAGCCAATTGCTCGAAACATATTGCTCTCCTCTGTGTTCCATGTCTCAGCTCAGGTTATGTTAGATTAACCCACATTGCCTTGGCACCTTCCAGCTTTGTTTCCACATGTTTAATGTGAAATGAGCATCAAGAACATTTTTAACTCTGACAAAAGCTTAGGGTAGATCTCCAAAATGAATCTAATTTGCACAGATTATATTTGGTGCCACTTTTCTCTTTCCTAATGAACACATCAATCATTAATACTAATATGAGCTGGGCAAATAAAGAAACGCATATTAAATGTTTGTTCAAAAATATCATGACATTTGAATAAATTATTGCCTTAATGCATCTGTTCACTTATCAGTCAGCTCATTAACTTAGGGAAATATTGAAAAAGGAGGTTGAGTATTTTTTTCGCTCTGTATATTTTTATTTGAAAACCAAAATAAAGCAAATATGCTTTTCAAAAATATGTTTGGGTTAGGAACAATGTTGTGAGCAACACTCTTCATACACAGCTCTGAAAGGATGTATGGAATACAGAAATTACAATTAACTTCATAGTTTAACATGGTGAAATTCCTCTCAATCAGGGTACCACAGTGGGCTGCAGTACAAGACATGAGGGACCCAGCTGAAGGTGGAAGGTCATTTCTAGTCCTAAAGTGTCTCAGGAGCTAACATTACTGTCACATTTCACAAGTGGCAAAGTAATTTGTGCAGGTGAGGCAGCAGTTCAGTGGTGTTGCAACACTTCTTGTCAGCTGCTGGGCTGTATTTAATCACTCTATTACTCTCCCAGCATGGTGACTTTTGTCTCCATCACCCAAAGAAATCTTGCAATAAATTCAAGGAGGAAATTGAGTCAGACCAAGGGAGTAAATCACATTGTCTGTGTTTTTGGCCCCTTCTAGGTAGCAAAGTTTCATCCCTTTTGGGTTTGTTTGCAAACATCTGCTGGTTTATGGGGAGACTCAAGAAACCTTTACAAACATTAACCTTGAATCTGGCCTTGTGAGTTTAAATGAGGCTAGGAGAGGCCAAATGGATATGACTTATAAGCTGCTGGATGAACAGGAAAATGTAGTACTGGGGATTGTTAGTTGAAGTCAGCTTCTTGCTGTAAATCAAGCCATGGTCAGTGTGCAAGTGTTAAACTTGGTAGAAGAATGAGGTGGGTTTTATTGGGCAAGAGTCTGAAAATGTCAAATATCTTTCCTGTAGAAAACTGTTTCTGCAGTAATGTTAGATTGCTTGCTGCCCAGCTAAGTTCAATAGCCGACTGTGCTCTGTCAAAAAACCCAAGCAATTACAACTCTCCTATTTGAATTTCAATTCGCCAGAAAGTAAACATATGTTACAACTTGTCACCCCGGATGCAATTTTTTATCTAAAATAAATGTACTCATCTGTGTAATAATATTTAGAAACAGTCATAAAGTATTTGATGGGCTTGGAGGTAGGAGGGGGGTGTGTGTGTGTGTGTGTCTTCAGGTGGTTTTGGATTATTTACTCTTCAGCCTAAGAAGCAGGAGGTCACACCTTTCCTCTGTTGCACAGAGGGGCTGGTGGAGATGCTCAGGTAGGAACCAGTCTGTTGGCAGTCACCATGGGAGGCAGGAGTGATGTGACTCTGTTGCTGTCCCTTTGCTTTAAAAGCAGAGCAGAGCATCTCTCTGGCCCTCCTCTGGGCTTTGTGAGGGGAAGGACCTTTAGCTGGTTATGGTAGCCTGGTACAGCTTTACTGGGGAGTGTGTGAAACCATTGAGGACTCTGCATCTCTATTAGCACTGGCTGAATGCAGTAA
This sequence comes from Serilophus lunatus, assembly GCA_013399895.1. Taxonomy (NCBI): domain Eukaryota; kingdom Metazoa; phylum Chordata; class Aves; order Passeriformes; family Eurylaimidae; genus Serilophus; species Serilophus lunatus. Next base: position 943,167 of record VXBA01004365.1, on the reverse strand, counting down.
TTTTCTCCTTGTGACACAAAAGGATGTAGTACTCTAGTGTCCCATAGGCCTGTGGCCCTTCCTTCCCTTGGAATTCAGAGTGTCAAATGAAAAGGGAAGCCTGTTGGGGTAGAAATAAACAATAACCTGGTCTCAATTGCTCTTATTGTTTTTAGTTTATCCCTCAGACTTTCACAGTTATGATGCACAGTGCTGCTAAAAATGAAGTGGGAGAGAGCTCCTAAGACGAAATATAAGTCTTAAATGCTTAACCTAGAGATTAAAACAGTACACCAATATTTAGATATTTACGAGGTGATAGGTTTGAATAATTTCATTCTATAGTTTGTAATAACGGTCAACTTTGGCTATTGTCGAATGGTTCAGTCTCATGCCTCCATTTGCAGAAGCAATTTGTCAATATCAGTGCCTTGATAAAGCAACTCTCCGCTTTTGTATAATGCACAAGCATTAAAAGAACAGGTAGCCATACTCCTGACTTCAGTGTTGGAAAATGATAACTCCATCCTAAAAACAGAAGGACCAGGAGCTCTGAAAGAGAAGGTTCTAAAATTCCAAGAAAAAGGGTTAATCAACAGAAAGTTTAAAAAAGGGGAAAAAAGAAGCATTGAATCACTCTGGAGGCTATTTAAGAACACCATATTAGATGCACAGATGGTATGTATACCTCTGAGCAAGGAAAAAGTAGAAAGGGGAGAGTAAATCTGGCATAGTTAAGTGAAGAAGTGCATAAGCTTAAAGGGACACTGTCAACTTAAAAATCACACTTTTACAGGAAAATTTGTTACCTACTACTGTTACAAACAACACTTATGATTACTGTAACTTGAAAGATAAGACAAAAAGCTCCCTCTGCTTTTTGGTGTGCTTCCTTTGAGCCTCATCCAGATTCCTTTGGCATCAGTACCAATATATCCCATTGCTTGTAATTAGCTTCAGATCAGGCCCTGTGCATATTTGCCCTGTACATACTGTACAGGCATTTTAAGTATTTTGCATGTTTTCTTATTGCTTCTGTGTTTTTTCTCACAGCAAAAAAGGAAAACCCCATTTTTTTTCTAAATTGGAAGTGTGGTTATAAAACATTGGAAAAGCCAACAGGGTCGTAAGCATACATGTAGCAGAAATACCAAATATTTTGCTTATTTGAGACAAAGCTCTTCCTTCAAAAAATTTGAAAACATGATCAAGGCAGTTATAACCAAAGGCTCCTGAGATGAAATGGAGAAATGAAAGAGCAAGGAAATTATCTGAGAGGTGTAGGAAAAAGGCACTGCAGAAAGTATTGAAAAAGTGGCTCTGTAGAAAACAAAATGCCACCTGTATGTCCCCTGTGCCATGACTTGGACCTCTTCTGAAATAGTGGAACAGCAGATAAATTTAATTAAATTTCCCGTGTCCATCCTTACCACAGAGAATGGTGAGGAAATTCCTGTCCCAAGGACACTTTTCACAGGAAATCAGAATGTGGCCTTATAGCAGAAATTGAAGTCTCTTAGGAGGAAGTTATGGAGCAACTTCAGTAACTTGAGAGCAGTAAATCACCAGGAGCAGATGGTACTCAGCCGAGTGTTCCTAAGGAAATAAAAGTGTGAAGCAGCAGAGATATTGACAAGGATCTGCAATATATCATTAAAACCAGCAACTGTTCCTGAAAATTCGGAAGTAATTTGTATGGTGCTTAAAAAAAAAAAAGCAAGATGTAAGAAGGTTGCTTTCTTCTTGAGCATAGCAAATGAAACTGAGAGTTCCTAAGTAATTTTTATTTAATTTGCTTAGTGGCAGAATAAAATAACTTTCAGTTAGGCATGACCTGACAGGTAACAACACTGTAAAGAACATTTGGGATATAATTTTTTCATGTAACAGCTTTTAGACCAAGATATTTATGGGGTTATTTGGACTCAGGATCATGTTTTCTGGATGAGGTTAGTTATTTTTGATATGTTATTTGATGTCTATGGATAGTTTGATGCCTTCCAGGGAAACAGTGAATATGTTTTGGCACAGAAGTATACCTCAGTTCATGTTTTCATAGGAAGTTGGACATTGGAATAAGAAGCTGATTGTGTTGCAAACGACACAAGTTTACTGCCAACACAAAAATTACTTTATAATGGTGTGGAAAGTTTTTATATGTGCTACAAAAATTTTTAATTCAATTTGCTTGAGAAAAACTAATTGGGATTTTTAGAAAAAAAAGGTTGCATTTTCCAACAAAAAGCAGATTTTTCAATGCACAAACCAATTCAACCATATCCTTCTTTTCTGCAGTTGTACCATATGGGCAAGGAGCAGCAGAGGAGTACAGAGGTTCTGCCAAGCCAACACAGCTAGTATGTACACACACAGAGAAATCAGCTGAGGGAGGCAAATTAGAAGTTCTAATGGATTTGAAATTTAGTAAAGCACTTGAAATGGCATCTCATGAAATCTTACCCTCAGATTAATGCAAATTACTTTGGATATGAACACTGTCGAGTGGCCTGAAAACAGGCTCAAGAAATAAAGGGTGGTGATAAAGAGCAGCATATCAGGTTGTGGATAGAGAAGTGCCAGAGGGACTTCCGTGAGGTTGGTCTTGTTTCATGTTTCATTAATGATCTCCAGGAGAGAACAGAGAACAAGTTCACGAAGTCTGCAGCTGATACTGAACTAGGAGGAATCACAGATACCAGACAGGACAGGAAATAATTCTCAGGAAGAATTCAAAATAATGAAAAGGCCCAATTAAGTTACTTGCACTTTTACAAAAGTGAGTTAATACGTCTAGATGGGGGAAAACCAACCTGAAAAAAGTATCGTAGTGGAATGAGGGAAACTAGACAAGAGCCTGCAGCTGAGGTTAAGTAAGGGCAGTAAGTTGGTCGGTGCAGATATAATGACAGTTAAATGACTGAATCAAGGGTCTGGGGGGGGGGCAGTGTTGAGAAGGACAGTAGGGTGGTTGCTGAAACATGGATAGAGCAAGGAATGACAAGATTTAGAGAGAGTTTGGATAGGCAGAGTTCAGCAACAAGGGGATTCAAAGATGATTTAGGAAATACAAAGGTGTTAAGCCTGTGGAGAAGGAAGAGAAGGCTGGACAGAAGTTCAGCTTTTGCAATTTAGATTTATAATACTTTGATGTGTTAACACTGGTAACTGTGGCCTGAAATGAGCTGCTTTGCTTGGGAATGACTAAGGTGGGACAAGCAAACACAAGTAACCACTGAAGCTGGCTCTGGCAGAGTGAATGCATACACTGTCCTCTGTGTATTTTCTGTCTCCTGCAGAAATGAAAGGATAACATAGTCAGATTCAGTAGACATTATTACTTCCCCAAATTACACTGCCCATTTTTAGACTGAACTATTACAAATAGTAGCTAAAGGCCTGAGCCACAAATGACTCAAATAAACAGGAGTGCTCTGTTTGGAGTAGTAGTTGAACTGAGCCTGAAAGTAAATGGTATACTTGCAGAGGTTTGATGAAACTGATGATTATTGACAAAATGTATAGTTAAGCCAAGTAAAACAGCAATGGAAACCTAACCTCATTCATGAGAGATATTGCTTGCTGTGTAAGCCCCAGATGCATCCTATAACTGAGTAGATTTTAGGATATTTTTCATTCCTTCCTTCAGGTATTGGCTGTTGTCAGCTGCAGTTTGCCAGATGAGATGAACAAATGGGCTGATCACTATGGCGAGACCCATCCTCCTAATCAGAGTGGTTGCACTGATGGCATAGCAAGCGTGAAGAGCTCCGTGACATAATCCAAATCCAAATTGACGTGTCCCATTTGTTTGGGCAAATACATAGCTGGTGTAAGCAGGCGTAGCTTTATTAAAATAAATGGGGCTGCTTGCATTAGCTGTAACTTTGCCCCAGTGTAGGAATTGTAATAGCTCCACTTAGTTCTTACTGGGTCTGGAGGATCAATAGCTTTGCTATAGTGTTACTGGAGAGTTTTTTAATTATTATCATTCAAATGAAAATGTTTTGTCTTATTTTCAATTATCCTCAAGTCTCTCTTAAAAATTTTCAGCATTCATAATGCAGTTATCAGTGTCATCACTCTGCTTTTTGAGTATTTTGAAAATGTCAGTATTTTCTAGTATTTACTGTTGGTGAAAATATGGAAGGTGTAGAAGACTTCTTATAAAAAGACTAAAGCAGTATGTGAGGTTGTGTTCGATCTCACATAGTAAGGGCTATTTTTAAAGAAGTGTGTAGAGCTCTAATTCATTATATCTGGACATTTCAGCATAAAATGTAATATGTAGCAGCTTCGCTGTGCCAAAGTTTTCCAAAGAACACAAATAAGAGATATTACAGCATATCAATTAGTTTGTGAGTTGTTCCCTAAAACTGATTTCTTAAAGACAGCTAACAGCAAATGTAGTTGTTTTGAGCTTTTTATTTCTTCAGTCTTGAACTTAGGCTTGAATAACTCAACACAAACTTGCAGAACGGAATAGGCAAAAAGGCACTGACCACCAGTTTCAAAACAAAGGAGGTATTTTGGTCTTGTGGATGTCAGGGGTAATATTTGCCCTGATTTCAGTAGGATGAGAACTGGATCACAGGCTACAAGCCAACAGTGGCATTACAAGAGGAAAAATGAGGAATCAGGTATTTGTGAAATACAACTATCAGTTTTTGGTCATAAAGATGTATAAGGTATTTTAAACTTAACCTAATTTCTATGAAATATAATAAAGCTCAGGTCTGCAACAGTTAGGCTGGATAGCTCTTTATCCTCCAGTAGGCCTGGACAGGGATGCACATTTTTCCTCTTTCATCATTCTGCCTTATCCTTTCCCTTGCTTTATTAAGTGAAACATTTCTAGCCTTCATGATACAGCTACTGAACTTCTAACCTCTCTCTGGCTATGGCTTCCTGTATTTCCTAACCTCTTTCTGCATTTTCACAGACGAGGTTAGGATAAGTGTAGCTTTTTCTCTTCCCTATTGTGTTCTGTATTTGTGGCATGTCATGTATTGTCCTTATGGGTGTTTTCTTAGGCTGCTTTTGTTTTGTTTTTTTTCAGTGAAAGGTACCGAGGAGAGGAGATTCTCAGTTGTTTTTTCTCTGTGCCCTTAATGGGGTTTAACTTACCACTCCATTAAACAGTCATTTCTTATGTGCAATTTTGATTACTGGAATATAGGTTGCTATTATAAATCATCTTTCCATTTGTACTTCTACATTAATCATGTGAAGAGACATGAGTGCAAGTTTGGATCCAACAGGGTGACGACTTTTTGTTCGCGGTGATCCAAAATTCAACCCATGAAACAAAGTATGACTTTTACAAGTCATTTTCATGTTTGCCAATTTTGAAGGCGGTTCTGTGCCATTTTGCAGTGCTCCGTGCTAATTATGACCTGTGTGGATTTAGGGATTTCATGAATAATACAAGAGATGCAGGAGCAGTTAGAAAAAAACAGTTTCGCACGTTGTTTGTGTCAGGGCTCGGTAATGGATTTACCCTCGAATACAGTCACTGCTAAGAAGACATTCTGGTTTCCAGGGCCTCACACTGTGCACGCAGGAGTCATTTCAGTCTTGCACGCACGGCTCTCTAGCTGCTCTCCCTTTGTTTCCAAATAGCGCGTGCTCTGCTGCATACATGTGCCCTCACATATTCCTGCAGGAAATCTACTTTCACGCCCAGGAGGAAGAAAGTCTAGCACATTTTCTGCAAATAAGCCTATTCCTTTGGGAAGCGTGCTTGCAGACGAGCAAAGAGGACAGTACAGCTGTAAACGTTCTGCACGGAGATAATCAGTGCCCCAGCAGGAGCACCTTCCCTGCACAGCTGTACAATTCCCTTTGCTCTCTAGAAGGCACTGCACCCTACGTGCAGTTTCCAAGCTACATTTAACACAATTGCCCATCAGCACTTAGGAAGCAGTTACCACAGAAACCCAGCAGAGACCAATTAGTCACATGATTAAATTAATTAAAATAACCCAGGGTATCTGCCATCTTGCTTCTTTCTGCTATGCATAGCACATGACCCAGGCAGAGCTGTAATTGAGTAGTATTATTGTGCCTTTTAATCCTAGAATCATCTTCATACTGTACTGGAGGTGGTCTTTGATTTTTCCTTTTCCATGGGTCTACATAAATCCCTTCCCAGAGATCCCTGTTATTCCCTTTCTACAGAGATGCATTATTTATTTTCTGGAAGTCTGTGTTACTGCACACAAAAAAATGCTCCAGCCCCCTCAATACGCCAAGTAGTATCAAATTTACAAAACATCAGATTTAACAACAGCAAGATTTGTTATGTTTGGGATAAGAGGATTTGGAAACATTTTCAATTGCACAGCTAAGACTTTTGGAGGTCTTTAATGACAGCTCTAACAATACTTGCCAGGGAGAGCTCTGTAATATGTATTAGCACTTGACCTGAGAATTGTAAAGCACTAAGAAAAGACTGTATGTTGTGTCTTCATTTCACGAGTAATACTGTTTTTGAAATGGGTTGCATTTAAGTGGAACAAGCTGTCTGCCTTGTAATACTGCTTCCTGGGAAAGGCAGGCAGTTTGGTTCCCTTGCTCATTTTTAAAACCTAGAAATACACAGTCATATTCTAACTTAGTAAATCAGTGCTTTGTCCTTGGTTGTTTGGCTGCCCAGATAATGGCATCCCCCGAATATTCATGTCAACTAGGGTTTTCTTTTATTATATCAGTGTCATACTTCTGCATGCACACAAATCATCTGTACCTGAAATGGCGTAAAACACAGAACATTGCAATTTCCATCTCATCAGATATTTGCTGGTGACTGCTGTGAAGTTACCTTGATCTAAGGCACAAAAAGAAAAGAAAAATTAATACTATTTCTGGCCCCAGTTTAGAGAGCAGCTTGCCTCTCCAAAGAAGATTCCATACAAACAGACTTGACAAAATAGCATGCATAAATTACATGGCTCTGATGCATTAATTTGTGCCTAACAGAGCAAGTGGCAACAACACTGCTTCTACAATGGATGGCTATAAGATGGAAGAAATGAAGTCTGTGGGTTAATGTATAAATAATCAACTGTTGCAGAATTTGCAAATATTATGGGAGAAAACTAGCAGGTTTTGTGTGTGCTGTATTGCTAAAAGTGCTGTGCACAAACATATTTGCTTAACACAGGCTTAACTGGCTCTGAATAGCCTGTCAGGAAGGATGTTTGGCAGTCCTGAGGCACAGGTGCTCCAATAAGAAATAGGGTCTAGTGATGAAATGAAGTCCCTGTCTACCAGAGCAATATCAGTGGCAAAAGTGAGCCTCCACTAAGTCATAGCACATTTCCCAAGGTGACACAAGCTTTGTGCCAGATATAATGTGGGTCTTTGATTTTATAGAAGTTATCCCCAACTGACCAACATCCCCTGCATCCAGGATACATGCATGCACACAGGCAGGCATAAATTAAACCAGCACTCTGAAAGTTTGTCTTGTGTTTTACTTGTAAATCATTGTGGGCTGCTGCAGCGTGTATAATACCTTCTGAATAATTGACTCTCATGCTATGTTTGATCTTGCTATTTTTGCAATAAGTGACAATAAGAACACTGAGAAAGAAATTCACAGTGGGATCACCCTGTTTTACAGTGTAGTAGTCCCATAGAAATTGGTTTAATTATGTTTCTATAAAACTGAAGTTAACTACTGGAAAATCTGTTTAGAAGATTGTAGCTGCAGCAACCATGTGCTTTTGTTTTCCAAATAAAAAAACTATCCCATGAATAAGCTCATGAAAAGAATCATGATAAGAAAGCTTGCTGTTTCATATTTAAAGTGCTTCTTCAACAATCTTGCCTGCAAAGTTCTCAAAGCTTTTCTTCCTTTATAACACAGGAGAAAAATCTTTTCCCGAACAGAGCAAAGTTTTGACTGTGTTTTCTTGTCATGCTACGTAAAATACATGTGTCTGAAGGCAAAGAACAGGCTCTTCTGTAACAGCCAAAGTGATAGCAGTGGCTGAGGTGGCTTTTTTGAAGTCTCCAATATAAGTAGGAAGGGACGGATTTTGCTTTGATGTGCAGGAGCTCTATGTTCTTGATACAATTTTCTTGGTATGATTTCTGGCTTTTCCCAGGGAACAGACAGGCTCCCTTACCCCTGAGTATTATTTGTGTTGTCCCTGGAGTGGGGTTCATAAATGAGAGTGCAGGGATTGAAGTGTGAGTCAGTACATGTCTCTGTGCCACGTCTGCATTTGAGAGAGAAGCAGCAGATGGAGCAGTTCGTAGGGACACTTGGGAAGCATGGTCACTGAGCTGCTGCTGGAATGAGCGCTCCAGGAGCAGGCACATTACAGGTAGGGATTACAGAAAAAGAGAAGTATTGGGAAGTAAAGGATATAATGTTTTGGTTGGGGAAATATTGGGCAGGATCAGCAAGATTCCAGGCTTCCTTTATAAAAAGGTGAATAAATTACATTTGCTTTCCTTGGAATAAGAAAAAGAGAGGATATAAAAGGAAACTTGATGAAGTGCAAGCAACTCTGAAATAACTATTGTGAATGAATGTTCCAAATGCACAGTGAATTGCATGCCAGAATAAATGAGAGCAAATCAAGATAGCAGAAGAATTTTAATGGACTACTTTCTGCTTACTACAGTAGCCAAAACAAGGAATAAAGAGCCATATCATTACAATTTGATTTTCCTAATATCGTGTATGTATATATATATATATATACATTTTAAATCTAGATATATTTTATAAATATAATAAAAAATTATTTTCACACTATCGCAGTATCAACAAGGTTGGAAGAGACCTTAAAGACCTTCAAGTCCAACCCATAACCTAACAGCCCATCAACTAAATTATGGCACCAAGCACCTCATCCAGCCTATTCTTGAACACCTCCAGGGTCGGTGACTCCACCACCTCCCTGGGCAGCCCATTCTAATGGCGGATCACCCTTTCTGTGAAGAATTTCTTCCTAAAATCAAGTCTAAGCCTCCCCTGATGGAGCTTGAGACTGTGTCCTCTTGTTCTGTTGCCAGTTACCTGAGGGAAGAGATCGACCAGGATCTATGATGGAGTTTACAGATAGACATCCATGTTTAGGAAAGTCAGGTCATCTTTAGCCTGTTTGAAGGCAGGCTGAAGCCAGTAGGAAGCTTGAGCTGAGTGGCAGTAAGTGGTAAGCATTTGGCTTACATGTTTTTAAACAGGAGGAATGGACAAAGCATGCACTCGTGAATCATTTATGAATGATTTTTTTTGAGTGGTAGAGGACATGTAAGGTCTTAAGTAAATAGTCTGACGCATCACATGAGGAGTGTGAGTGAAAGAGGAATGCAGTGTTCTCTCAGAGTCAGGGAGAAGGTAATATAGGTGATGAGAGACTAATTTTGGGGGATTCGTTTTTGCAAGAAATTGCTGCTGCTAGTTCAGAAAGAACTTGTGAAGCCACAGTAGTCAGATATACAGGATTCATCCATTCCTAATCTCTCCACTCATTTTTATTCCTAAAATGGCTCTGACATAGAACTAGTTAGGGCAGAAATAACCTCCTGGAGGTCGTCCAGACATTTCCCTACAATGCAAGAGGGTTTGTTTAGTTTAATCCTAGTCTATCCACATGGCATTGCTAGCCAAAGGCATATAAAAAAAGAATTTGAGAGACTGTAAGGAGATACTTTATCTTTTGATGTATTTCAATAGCTTTCCTCAACTCCTTGAAGTCCAGAAAGTTTAACAGAATAAGTAAAAGTTCACAAACTTTCCCAGCTTGTGTATAGTATTAACTGTGTTGGCTGTGGGGTTGAATTCTGGTCATTCTAATCAGTTCATCCTGAGTGATTTCAATAGATTAAGTATTTTTCTTGGAATAATATTCCAATATTCTATTCACTAGTGGACCATTGCTTTAAGCAGAAACCTGTTAGTATGAAGGATGTTGGTGGCTAGAAACAGCGTATAATTTTGGATAAATGCCAGGTGAGAAGTATCTGACTAAAAGCTGGGAACAGGTTCCTAGTCAGCTGGGATAAAGGAAGGTCCAAGTGATTCCAGTTTAGAGAGATACACCTTGTTCTAAGGCCATTTGGATAGGACCCAGTTTCCATAGCATCTATGGCTTGTATTATCATTCAGTCTTTATGTGAACTAGGGGAAGAGTTGTCATTCTGCTGTTGTCTGTTTCTCAAAAATTCCTTTGTCTGAAGGCTCGATGCTTTATACTTTCCTCAGAATCATTTCCGTTAGTCTTGATTTCCTTTGCCCAATCTTCTCTCCCTCCTGCTAATAGCTTCTGCTTGCTCCTTTAACTTTTCCTGCCTGTCTTACTTGCTCTCTGTGTCTGCTCTCATGGATCCTGGCACTTTCGATATGCCACTGACACTGTGAACTCCATAAGAAATCACAGGAAAACTGTTTCTAGATTCCATATAACTAAGACTTTTTTTTTTTCCTCCAGAAGCACTACATTGTCTTTTAACATAGATTTATATATATTCCTTGTGCTGAGAAGTTATAGTAACTCTTTCTCTTATTGCCCTGGCATTTACAGTAGATTTATATGATGGCAAAACAGCATGGCTCTGCCTCAGGAGCTGACTGCTACTGCAGGTGACAAGGGACAAATGCCAAATAGGTAATGCTTTCAACAGATTCTTAGTAGCTTTTCCTTACCTTTCAACAACAAACAACTGGTCCTCACAAGGAACAAAGAGTGACTCCAGGGGAATTCAAGTTTGTGAATGTGGTCTGTGGATTGCCATGCCCCTTTTGCTCTCCAGCTGTCCCTTCTGCTTCCCTCTGAGCCCATGTGCCATCCCTTTCCTTTTCACAACTCTCTGCAATTTAAATTCTGTCCCCTTTGAAAGTCAAAGGTAAAACTCATTTGGTCACAGAAGTGGAGGATTTTAGCCCAGCCTCTCTCATTGAGCAGATACCTGTCCCACATTGTGGGTGGAGGTGTGTGGTTCTCCGCTGGGATGAGGCAGCAGCATAGCAGGCTCAGTCAGGGGCGAGCGTGGCAGCAAGAACTAGAGGAGAGGCTGAGAACACTAAACCAAGATTTGTCAATGCTATTATCTCTGCCTTTCTGAGCTGCTTACAACACCGCATGCTCCTCCGTCAGTTCCACTCAGATTAAAAACCATGGTGAAATGTTCCTTTTTGTGCTTTTGAATGGGAAATCATAGATAACTTAGATACCTAATATTTATCTGAAAAGGTAAGTGGGATTTTTTTTTCCCCTCCTTTGAAGAGTGTGACAAAAAAACCCCAGTTGTCAGGAACTATCTATATAAGATGGTTCTCTTCTCCAGAGAGTTTATTACCCTTCATCTTTCATTACCCTAAGATATTTACAGGTAGCATATTCATTACCTTGAACATTCCTGCATGCTTGTACGAGCACATGGTGTACAGATGCTTAGGAGACGGGCTCCTTAGTGACTAAAGGCAGGGTATTCTCATTTACTGTTTTCATTTCACTGCACCAAACCGTGGAGCTGCAATATAAGCAGCTTTGGACTTACTTACTCAGCCTGCAAGACTCAGCGACACAGAGTTTTGACTGGTCACATTACGCGCCATGTTAAAGAGCCTTTTGTCTCCATTCGAGCTTTCTGAAACAAGACAAATTATGATATTTTCCTGTTAATTTCTGTTAATTTCTTTCCTTAATGAGTTTCATTAAAGTCAGAGCTTCCGGAAGACTGAGCCATGACAGCTGTCTAAAGACAGTTTCACTTGCAATGGGCTGTCTGGGCTGAATAATTATTTCAGCTTTGTGAGGATTATTTCTTTAAATAAGAACAATGATGCTTTGTTAGGGAAGACAAACAAACGCTTGGAGTGGTGCAACATAATTTCCTAGTGCTGACTTGTAGTACTCAATGGCTTTCAGGAATACCTGGGAAAAACACATCTCTCTGACATGTTTCTTAATTATTTCACTTAAGGATACAAAGACAGCTATTTCAGCTGGCAAGAGGGCTTTGGCTTTTAATGAACCAAATCAATTCTCCAAAAGAGAGAGGGGTTTATTCTTTACTCATGCACTGCTGTGAATCTGACCCGAGAATGAAAAAGCAAGTCTTTCTGGCTTGCCATTCATAAAATATTCCCGTGAGTTGCAGGCCCGTTATTCTGATAAGATAATAAATATTTCTGTTCTTTTATATTACCAGCACTGCAAAATCTTACAGATGCATTGTGTGTTTCACAGCTATTGCAATTAAAAAGACGAGGTTTTTACAAGATAGTTCAATCTGTTTGCTGAGCTGACCATTTTCTTTTGACACGGAAATTCTCAAATCAAGGGGTGGGAAGATGGGAATTTTACAGTAGTACACTGCTTCCCAGTCTGAACTGGGTACTTACCACCTGTTTTCATGAGCTGTTGCATTGAATTCCTTGTCAGAGCTACAGAAAACCCGGCTGGTTTGACAGAGCTCTTGTTCCTATTGTGAGTCTCAGATTTCAAGACCCAAATAGTAGATTTTTGTTTAAGGAAAGTAAGCATTTTCTGAGATTTAGGAACACCTTCTCAACTTCCTAAATCCTTGTTCCCTGCCCATGTTTCTAATCCCGTGTCCTTCCTGGTGCTGATTTTATCACCATTCCTTGAAGAATAGAGGCCAGTGACCTCTGTTCAAAACGAGATTGTAGTTAAGAATGTGGTTATTTAGAAACAACACCTTTTTTTGTTTAAAAAGAGTCTGCATGCTCTACATGCCTCCTGTGTTGACCCAGATGTATCTTGTCCTTGTCAATGTGACTGGAGAATGACTAGATGACTTCCCACCTCAGTAAGCATCATCAGGGTAATGGTCAAGAAAGCGTGACACATAGATTTTTTGTTGCCAGGAGTGACAAAACACCAAAAGAACGTAGCTTAATTTTTGAGTTACAGGTTGATTTTATAAGGCAGACAGAAAAGCACAGCCCTACCTGCCATCAGAAAGCCATTGCTATAATGAAAAACAAAGCTGAGTGTAAAGAGAAGTCTTTCAGGACTGGTCTGAGACAGCAGCCGCTGCTTGATGGATATTCAGGACACAGTATGGGTCAAAGTGTTTAAGGTAATTGTGAACTGGCCAGCTGACAGCTGAAGATCTGCTGTGAATTTGCAGCTTGGCCAGAGTTTCACAGGGAGGAGCGTCTTTCACCAACAAACAGTTACATATCAAGAAAAGATGGGTTTCTGCCAGTTTATTTTCCTTTCTGATCAACAGCTGTAGAAGTTGGAGAGCTTCATGCTCCCATCAGGAGAGGAAAGGCTCCCACAAAGGCACAGTGCAAGCCAGGTGGGTGCTTCTGCAGCATGTGAGCCCCTTCCTCCACAGAGCACCCATGAAGAAAGCACGAGGGTGTCCTGCCACCCTGCAGGGAGCACTACACCTGAGCAATCTTGATACATCTGGGAATTTGTGACCTGTCATCATCACAACTCTGAAATGAAGGAAATTGTTTCCTTTGCTCCTTTGGCCAAGGCTGAGATTTCTGAAAGCATGGGACAAAATTAAGCAATTAATTTCCCTGAAAAAAAGAAAACAATAGGCTTTGTAGGCTTTGTACCAGGTCTTCTGAAAATCCAAGCCCAGGTGACCTTGTTGTGAAGGAATTGCATAGGATTTCCACTCTGATACTAGTGTATAAATCCAGAACCTACATGTAATCTCCTTCTATCATGTCTTAATTACTGTTGTGACATAATTTTAATGGGAAACTTCAGCAAGAAATTGGTCCCTCTTAAAACTTTCCTCTAATGAAAAATGAGAAATGAATGAATGGAAAATATTAGCACCATAAAATCAGTCACATTTAAACACTTTTCCTAAGCGATGTGTTATCTTTCCAGTCAGTTGTTGGTTTGCTTTGCTTCAGTTCAGTTCTTTTCCTCTCCTCTCTGCCTTTACTGTTTCATGAAGTTTCACTGCAGAGACTTGATCTCCAACCTTGAAAGCTATTTCAGGTTTGCTAAGAGTCCCACAGCTTCTGTGTGCTGGGAACCTGTGGAATGAAAGACTTTGCCTGCACAATGGGCTTGGCTCTGCCACTTTCTGCTCTGTGGCTAAAAGTAGCTGGTGTAAAAACTTGCTGCCTTTCTTATTGAGTGGTGGCTTTTAGAAATCAGTCCATCTCCTGCATATTAGATGTAATGAATATAAAAGAGCCATGTGCTTTGTTATCATAGAATTATAGTATGATTTGGGTTGGAAGGAGCCTCAAAGATCATCTAGTTCCAAATCTCCTGCCACAGAAAGGAACACCTTCCACTAGACCAGGTTGCTTAGGCCCCCAGTCCAACCAGGCCTTGAACACTTCCAGGAATGGGGTACCCATGACTTCTCCAGATAACATGTTCCACTGCCTTACCATCCTCACGGTGAAGAATTTCTTCCTGACATCCAGGGGATCTCACAGAAACTGATGAAGCTATTGCGGGTGACTTTGAAAGTCCTCTACAGGTAGTAGAACTGTACTATCAAAGATGGTTAAAAATATGTCCAAGGATAGTATCATTTATTTATTTAATCCCATTTTTAGTAAGAAAAATGTTAAAGGTCCTGCTGTGGGTCTAGACAAAATCATTTCCTAACATCTCTAATTGTCCTTTTCCTTCCTGCTCATGTGTTATACAGAAAGTGTCTGAGTAGTTGATAATAGTTTAGCAAGCTCCCATTCCAGTAGTGGTGTTCTCTAGGATGCCCATTTGTAATTGTCAGAATTCTTCTGAGCAGCTCTGCATTCCTTAGATTGGCAGAGAAAGATTTAAACTCCTGCTGAAAGCCATCATGAGACTGATGACATTTCTGGTTACTTCATGTATCTCTAGGAGTGCAATCTAAGTTGGTTTCCTGGATAACCATGTAATTGAATTCAGAAATGCAGGAAAAACAGAAGAAAGAGGAATTAGGAGTCAGAGTGAAATTTCTCTCTGTTTTACTCGTCATTATATGTACATGTTTTCATATGGATATTTACATATTCCAAGTCCAGTTGTCTCAATTTTGGCCCGAGTCAGGATATTCAAAGTTGTTGAATTTCAACAGTGCTGTGCTTCCTCACAACAGGAGTAGACTCCTAGAAATTTTTTGTGGTATGAACAGACACTTGGAAGGCTAGAGAAGCTGTAACCTCCTGGCTTTCAATGGCAAACCTTTCCTAGAGCATGTATAAGAAGAAAAGCTAGTTCATGTCCAGTACCATCAGGAGATACCCATCTGGGTTTGACCCTTCTGCCTCTCAGCCAGTGTGTAGTGTAACCAGGTGTGTTTGTTGTAAATGTTAAATTCAACTCCCATCTCCAAAATCTTAGAAACAATTTAATTATCCTTTTCTGGAGGCAGAAATGATAGCCCCAACTGATTACTATGGATTACTTTCAAGGTTTGAAAACAAACTCAGAGTTCCCATTTCTGAAGTCAACTCCAGGAGTTTGACTGCAGAGAGACATGAATGTCACATGAATGTCCAAAAACTCCAGCTGAGTTCAGCCTGCATCCTGCAGACCAGACTCATGGCTCATTACATCAAGGCCATCTCTGGAATGGTTCTTTGGAACTACTCTGGTGTGGGAATGCTTGTACCATTGTTGTTAATAGCTGAGAAGGTGTCCTTCCAGAAAGGAATATTCTCCTCCTGGATTCACGCTTAGTTTTGGCCTGCACACCACCCAGCTTGTTGGCTTGTTCTACAAAGAGTTATTTTCTTTCATTTGTTTTTGCACATTCATTGAACATTTATTGATCTTTTCACATTGTGAGAAACAATGGATAGTTAACGGATAGCTAATAGCCACTTGTGTTTTGGTAACAAAAATATTGGAGATTTTTTTTGTATCAAAAAACTAAAGCACCTTACATAGACTACTAACATATTTATTCTCTCTCTCTTTTTTCTTTTTTTTTTTTTTTTTTAAGGGGCTAAGTCCTTGTTATTTAATATCTTGCATAAGAGCTGTTCCAAACCTCTGATTGCCCTTCACTGATACTATTTTCTTTAGTGTAGACCATGGCCTGGTTTTAAGGAGGAGTGTGCCACATATTTAAAATAACTTTTGCAAAACAAAGTTTATCTAGTGTGGAGATGCAATTAAAGTCAGTTGTTGAAAATGAACTAACATCAGCAGGAATTAGTGCTTGAGGCAAGAACTTGGATTTTCCCCCCTTTCCTTCCATCTCTTTTATTTTGATATATTTAATAGGAGAGGTGACAAAATGTCTGGCCAAGCCTTAAATTGCTCTTTCTTGTGTGTCTCCCCCACAAAGTGTGACAGCCGTATCCTCCTTACCCTTTGCCATGGAGTAGTCAGGGTGTCACCCCCAGGGCTAGGGAAGAAGGAAATGGGCACAGGACAATGGCAAAGCCATGCAACTGTGCTCCCACGAGATGAGGCAGACAAGCTAAACTTAGCTGGGGGTTTTATTTTGTGCCCTGTGGTGACACGCTGTGCAAGGCAGTCGTCCTCCTAGGGTAACCCCAGGGACACAGGGCTGAGGTGGGAGTGGGACGTAAGCCAGTGCCCTGCTGCAGAACTACCACGATGCATTTTTGGCAGCCCCAAGGAGCAGCTGAGTTTGGAGGTGCCATCATGACTGTGCTGGAGGAGGAAAGCACCCTCGCAGCTGAGGGATGCAGTGGAAGCTAGATGAAGCCTTCCTTGTGGGATGCCTTTCTCCCGCAGCTCTAGTTGGCAGGATAGTTAAGTTCCCCTTTCCCCTTGGAATCAGAAAGGCTTCTGCCTGAGAAAAATAAGTTTGAGGAGCGGAAAAGAGTGCAATTCCCTTGTCTGAGTGCCTGTGGGATGCCGGTGTGCTCTCCCATTGTAAGGTGCTCTCCACAACCTGTATCTGTCAAGGAAGCTGCTGGAGCCAGAGCCCACTTTGAAAGTTGGTATCATCTCAGGCAGCAGTGAGGCTGGACAGGAGGGATTTTTTTCTCTAGCTGAGGAGTCCTCACAGCATGCATAGGAAGCAAACAGGTCAGCCCTGACAGTCCAGCACTCAGCTGCGTAAGGAGTTCATTCCTATTGGATAAGGGAGCAAATGTGATGTCTCTAGCCTTGGCTTTCTTATTGGGGCAATTCTTTGGCATCCTAAAACGGTATTCTACCTCTTGTTTCCCTTCTGTATTGCTTGCTCACCATGCTTTCTCTGCCTACACATACATGCACATATGGAGTCCGTCAGTAGGTAGGGAAGGAGTTGTACTGCTATCTCACCTAGCTCAGTGCTGCACACTGAGATATATGTAAAAAAGTCCAGGAATCATGGACATAGAGTCCTGAGTCTTTTATCAAACTTCTTACACACGTGCTCCTACTGCTCTCAGGGAAGGACTGGTAGCCCATTGTTCCTCAGATTCTGCTCAAGAAGGTGGTACTGGCCTCTACTGGAGACAAGCCTGATCTGGAGTACCTTAGAGCAGACCCAAAGTGGCTGTTCTTACTCAGATTTAAATAAAGAGTTCCTGTTTCAAGGTTGTGGTGAAGGAAAAATCTACCAGATATCTGCTCCAGCCAGCACAGGGGAGTTTCCTACCATGTGTTTCTACTACCTTCAGCCCAATTTACTGGCAGACTTGGGAATACAGGACTGATCCCAGCTTGAAAGCTGCTGTGCTGGGTGAGGAAGAGAGGCACAATCACTTTTTGGCTCTTGTCCACCTCTTCCTTGAATCCCTTCCTAGCACAAGCTGCCTGCAAGCACAGCAAGGCACCAGGGGGATGATTTGCCTGTTTACTTCAGTTGCTAGCTAGAAGCCATGCACCAGGATTGGGAATCATTGTCCTAGAACAAACCAGCAATGCTCTTTGTGACCTGTGGCAGCAAAAGTCCAAAGCATGAAGTTAGGGCTGACAGTCCCTCTTTAACTTGAGCCACTGTGCTTTTCATCGCGATGCCAGAAGTTGTGAGCTGTAACTCCGGCTTTTTTTGGCTTGTGTCACAACCTAATAAGTTACAGGCCAGCTTCTCCTGTCGATGTTTTTGCTGCACAGAAGGCTTCACATTTTGTAAGCTTTTACAGCACAGCTGTGCTCAGAGATAAAACAGAATGTGTATACAGTACAGTATGCATTCAACTGATGCACTAGATTCTTCCCACCATATGTATGGAGTGGTGTGCATTTCACTCTGATACCTCACTGCCAAAACTGCCAGAAGCAAATAAACAAATGGCGGAAGAGAGACACCATATGAGGCAGTGCCAGGCACATGACCTAGACTTTCAAAAGGAGACCCTGACTGCTTTTAAAAGATTATAGTGGTCCAATTTTTTAAACCTCCCCTCCTGCCATGTGAAATGTTCTGCCAGTGTATGCTGAGAAGTGTATCTGTTGTTAAAGAGCACTCATAGATTTCCCCTTCCTGCTAGGCAGCTGATGTTGCAGCTTCTTGTGCTCAATACTCATTTCACCTTTCTTCGACACCAGTGATTCCCCATCAGGTCTTTAAACCAAGAGAGAGGAACGATGGAGATGTGCGAAGCAGTCTAATTCTGGAAGGAATGCTACTGTAAAAAGACAACACTTGTAATTAGGATACTGAGATTAATATTATTAGTAACAATTTCACGATTAATATATAAACAATGCAAGTGAGACAAATGGTTGTTTCATCTCGTTCCCCACAAAAGTCACCAAGTTGCATTTCACAGTATCAGTGATGAAGATGCTTGTAATAAACTGACACAAACATTAATTACATAGTTAGATGTAATTAATTTAAGTTGTAATTCTATTCCTGGAACTCTCTGAGTATAAAAAGAAGATTCCTCAGCTTTTCTCTCTGATCTGCCTGTTGGTAATGAAAAGACAATGATGGCTACCACCACAGTGCTATTCCTGCTAGTAGCACTGGGAAACACAGATGGATTTTTCTGTCTACTGGCTTCAATCTTATGTTAGGCTGAACATCTGTCACCACCCCTGTAGTTATCTCTGGTCTTTGCCTAAGCTTAACTTCACTCGTGATTGTGTGAAGGACAAGCAGGTGCTTTCTTCACTTTAGAGTATATTTAGGCACAGATGGAAAAAGTGCACAAAGAACAACAGAGTCAAGACCCTTCATGTACTTTACAAAGCTGATGCTCAGTGTAGAGTGGTCTGGATGCAGGCAAGAGAATTGGGTCTTGAATTTTGATGGAATCAGGTGTGGAATAGAAAATTGTATGAAGTTTTTCAGAGCGTAGTAATATTGAGTAGAGTAAGAACTGCTTAAATTTTTTATTTAGAGCTGGTTCTTTGCTTGATCCATTTGTACTGCCATGCAATGGCATTAATAAGAGCACCAGTTTCCTCCAGGCCTTGCTGCCTCCTACTGCCATTTACACTGTGATGACGACAAAGACCTCTACATCTTGATCAGACAATGGGGAGTTTTTGGAGCTGTGCACAGTAGATGAAAGACCAAAGACCACACTTCTACAGGTGTCTCCAGATTCTGCTTAGACATGGACATCCTTTCAACTCTGCCCTAAACTGAGATAGATAAGTCCTTGTGCTGATGACAGAAGGGGCAAGCACTTGGTTTACAGCCTGGGAGTGGAGAAACATCAGGAGTACTTTGCTCTCTGAATATTGCAAAACCCAACAGGCTGCTTCAAGCCCAGCCGTTGAATGGAGGATCCAGAGGCACTCACTGTGCACAGAGGAGTGATTTTGGCAGCTCCCAACTCTGAGCTGTGGTACCAGCTTTGCAGAGTAATGTCAGAGCTGCATCTTTTTTCTTCCTCTTGGAAGCAATAGCTCTGTCTTTGAGGAAAATGAGACAGACCTGTGGAAGCAGACTTATTGCATATGCTATGAGTGGGACTTCGGCAGACCCAGCAACACAATGAGTGACACATTTGAGTTGACCTCGAGTAGTCCATTGAGCCATGAGGAAACATTAAAGAAAGCCAGAGCTGTAAGAAGGTTATTGGCTAAGTATCTGCAATATATATTGGTAATTAGGAGCTATATAAGGGGCAAACATGTAAGACTCTGGAATTAACCCATGGAAGTTTTAGCAAGTTAACAGTGCCACCCTGAAATGGTAGGGGTGGCATGTAAATACTCATGTGTGTACCTGAGGAGACAACAGTGCTAGCTGGGAGCTTGCAGGAGTCTGGTGAAGCCTTAAGGGGTATTTTTCAAGACAGGAGCTGAGAGTGAGAAATAGAAAAAAGAATCATAGAATCATAAAATTTGAACAAGACCTTTAAGATCATCAAGCCCAATCATCAAAATCAGGATTACAGGAGAGGTGGCAAAATATGCAGGTTTTGGCTATGTGATAAGGGGCCATGTGGGTCAGGGACAGAGGTGACAAAAAGGTCATTTGAGTCAATGTAGAAGACAGCAAGATGATGAATGTGTTTCTGCCAGCTCCTTCTTCTAGTGGAAGCATCCCCAATTTTTAAGTCTTTCTTTAATAGTTAGAGTAGTATTTTTTTCCTGTAGTAACAGTGCACAGAGTTGAAAACAAAGGTGTAGTCTGATAAACCCTGGAGGCTAATGTAAACTTCTGGGAACAGTTAGAAGTGGATTCCTGTAGGCTCAGGAACTTGGCCATGGATCTACTTGCAACTGTTCCCCATGGAAGATGGTAATGAAGGGAAATGGGAAGACAGAGGTGTTTTTTGGCATGTTTCATCTTATTGTGACAGAAAGGAGAAAACTCGGGATAACACTTCTCAAATCCCAAGGCAAACTGGGAAGATAAATCATAGTCAGTTTCCTCTCATTGCCCCAAAAGATATGTGTGCTTGAACTTTCTTATGAGTTTGAACAGACAGTTTCCTGATTTTAGACATGATATATGTTACTGAAATCTCTCCAAATGACAGAGGGTTGTACTGGACACCAGACAACACAGGCATACCACTGTGATTTAGGAATAACTTTTTGCCAGTGTTGGGAGCAAGCTCAGAGGTGTTTGGATTAGCTCCGTTTGTCAGAGAGTGTGGCATCCCCATTGTCATGGCTTCTTATTTAAAGAAGAGTGGAAATCCTGGAAAAGGAGGGCTACCTCACTTGAACTGTATCAGCCTATTACCCTGCGGAATGTCTTTGAAATTAAAACTTTGAATAAAATCCTCAAAACAAGGTGGCGGGAGATGAGGAAGAAGTCGTGTACCCGGTATTAGACCCAAAGGCATTGGCAATAGTGTGACCTCAGTCCTTTCAGGAATTATAACAAATGCTTCTCACCATCAGCCAGATTTTGCTTTTTTCCTGCTTATATCTGCCACTATCCCACCTTTTATTGCAGCCATTCATCATTGGCGGAAAGACGGGGAGATGATATTAAGGTTGTAGAATGTGTCATTTGTATTAAAGCTTCCCCTCCTTTCTTTTCACTCTCTCCTTGCCTGATCTCCTGCCTACATTCCATTCCTATTGGTTTTTTTCCCCCCTCTCCAGGCCAGTCATCCTTTGGCCCACCTCATAAATGATTACTTTAATAATATTACGGCCCCTCCATTTTCATGTGTGAATGGCACAAGTGACATGTCGCTCATAACCAGAGCAGGAAGAGATTTCTATTCTCACCCTTTAAAGGACCACAGAAAACACAGAGCATAGGATCCTGCTTGCCTTGTGCTGACCCCAGACAAACATTTATTATTGTGCAGTAGTTGCAGGCACAGCCCATTTGAGGGAAAGCTTTACCAGACAGACCCGGCCGTTGTTTTTGCTTCTTTGCATTTATTCAAAGCACAGAAAAAAGATGGGAATTGAAGAAAAAGAATTCATGTAGAATTTGCCAGCTGTTTAAGTCTTATTGTTACCTTCTGTATCGATCAAATCCGTTGCTTCTTAATTGGATATTGACTGTTGTGAGGCAAATAAGGCAAGCTGTCAGAGAAGGGGGGGAGGCGGCACGAGCTTTATCTTAGTGGTGTGTTGATCATGACTAGTCTATAAAAGCCAGTGGGAGAGGAGTTCATTAAACCAGCCCACAATTGCTTTTAAAAAATATACTCTGAGTCAAGAAGATTAATCCTATATGTGATACAGCAATGAGAGAAAATCCGCATTGTTGGTCTGGTATTTACAACACTGAAGCTTGAAATAAGCAGATGCATTGAAACAAATTCACTAGGGACAGTGATTTGTTTGGTCTGTGAGCCTTAGCTAACCCTAAAAAACATCTGAGGGGTTTTTTCTGGTTTTGTTTTGTTTTGTTTTGGTGGGTTTGGTTTGGTTTTTTCTTTTTTTCTTCATTCCCCCCCCCCCCCTCCCCCCACTTCTTGGTGCTGTGTTTTGTTTTCTGTCTCCTGCTTCTCTGACAGGCTTATTGCAAATGTGTGCTTGCCCTGTGCTGAAGTCTCTCGCCTGGGTCTGGGGAACCCTTGTAGAAATGGCAGCAGTGAAAAGGGGTGCTCGAGCTACTTGAGAGTCAAATACACAGAATATATTGGAAAAAGCTTTTATCTCATAGATTAAAATAATCAGGGAATGTGAAGAGAGTGGGAAAGCTTATCAGCTATGCTGGTGTGAGCTACCCATTAAAAAACCAAAAACTACCAGGAAGTCTGTAGTATATTTTCATTTTTTTTCCTAGCCATATTTTAGGCTGCATATTGAATGTGTTGCAATAACTGTCAGGCATGGTCCATTAGTGTCTCTGGATCAGGCCTCTTGTGAATCAGGAGGGAGATTACTAGAATAGGCTCACTTTTATGAAGGTCCCACGCAGCTGTGACTTTTTGAAGAAATGTTCAAAGGGGCAATAAACAAAGTTTATTTCAAGTTATCTCAGTGTTAAGTGTTTGTTATCATATTTATCATCTTTGTCAATTCAGAGCCGGTTGTTAAAAATTTACGATATGGTTAAAGGCTTATGCAGTTTGAAAAATTAGCTTTTGAGGCAGCCACCTGAACACTTCTCTCATATATCACCATGCCATGAACTGTCAGGGAAAGGGTAGCACAGTCCTGTAGAAGGCAGGAAAGCTGCAGAATCTGCCTGGTTATTAGCTGATAGAGGAAGGAAAAGGTCTATAAGGCTGGAATGCAATGGGAATATGAGGTTGAATGCAGAGTTTTCACTCAAGAGCATTAGGTAGTTTTCTGCTTGAGCAAGTGGATCGAGGCTGCACCACCTTCACTTGCTTGTGAGCCCGAGTCATTTAGCATCTCAATCCTTTTACTCCTCTTCCTAAAAAAATTAGAAGAGTGATCTAGGGCAATAGATGCTGCTATTTTTGCTTCAGTTGCTGTTTCTGGATGTGTTGGGAAACTGAAGGTGATCACCAGTTTTTCTCTAGGTATTTTATGACTGTGGCTATAAATGTACAGCATTGCAAACTGCATAAAAAGAAAATCCTGTTTTTTGCCTGCAAGGAAGTGAAGTCCAGCAGGGTTCTTATGTAAAGTATATGAAAAAAAAAACTCTGGAGGAAAAAGAGAAAAAGGTATATAAAATCCAGAAAGCCAAATCCTTCTCTTTTTGGTGTTTTAAATACAGTAGGATTTAAGTTATTACTTTAACAGTCACTAGAGTAGTACTGTTATTGGTATTTCCTTTTGATTCACTTAAAATATTCCTTGCATCATAATAAAGTTTGGAGCTTGCATTTTACACATAAACTATGGATAGTTTTATATCATGAAATTCTGAGTGAAAAAATTTAACGATAAAGGTGGACCATTCAGAGCCATAGCCTGTGGAAGACAATCATTTTTGGGAAAAAAAAAAAAAAAAAAGAAAGAGAAAAGTTTCTTAAATAACTGTTTTTCAAATTTACAAGCACATTTGTTTGGATTTTTAGTGTGTTTCAATTATGCAAAAATGAATGTGACAGTCCTCAGTTGCTTTGACAAGGATAATTTCAGAAACATTGCCCTGTGATTCCACAGATTGGCACCTTCTTCTTCGTTGTAATGCATTTTTTTTTGGTTGGCTTTTCTCAGCAGAACTGCCTATTTGCCGGGAGATTTCACATGCATTCAGAAAGGGACAGTGAGGTGTTGTGTGTTGGATTTGGTTGGAATAGCAGGTTTGACCTGGTGACTATTTATTTTTGAAGTCAGTAAGTATTTCTTCTATCAGCACAACAGACAAGTTTGGAGGATCTTCAGAATTATGTATTTTCTCTGAGCTTAATGACACTAACCAGATCACTGGCTCCTGAAGCAAGGTACACACCAAACCTTCTCTTATACGTGTAGACTTGAGGTGTTTTTTTTAATCCAGTTTACCACCAGTGGTTTTGCATTCAGATTTTGTATTAGCTTTTGAAATAGCAACTAAAATTTGAACAAAGGTTAGAGTTTGGGTCTAGATTCATCACTGTCTTGAATGAACAAGTCACAGTAAGGCATGAGCAGCGGTGAGCAAGAGATATGACAGTGATTGGGACCTTTGTCTTGTTGAGGATGCCTGCAGGGAATTGAACTTTGGGCTCTGCTTGGGGACTGCATCTTTGCAGGGACATCTTTGCTCCTTCTTGGGAACCATATACCTTCACTCAGTGAAAGGAACTCCACAACTGTGGAGTCTGTACTGTAATATATAGGAGCCAGCAGCAGCTGAGTGCCAAGGAGAGATTTCAAGGAAATCTGTGGATAGATCACAGGCAACAAAACGGCACAGACCTGTCTTCAGCGGTACATTCTCTTCTCAGGACCCGGGAAGAGCTGCATATGCAGTCCCGAAGTCCGGCTTGTCATGGTGATATTGTTCTGCTGGTTTCTATCCACTGATGACTGCTTCCAGCATAAACAAGATCTCAGTTCCTGACTTAAATAAGGGGTGGAGATGTGCACGTGTGTTGGTACATGTGTTCATGTGAGCATTAGGGTGGCATGTTTAGTGGGAGGAGAGGACAGGAGGTAGCAAGCCAGCAAAAGTCCTTTTGGTTTTCCTTTGCATACTTCATTTAGAAGTTATAAGGGAGCATATTCCCAATTACTTTTTAACTTTGTAGATCACCTCCAGTAGACAGATTGTCTCGCAAACCACTTCCCCTCCCCTTGGCGATCAAATAACATTCCTGTGGTGACTACAGCAGTTGCTTACATGGAAAAATAACGTTAGGAAAGTATTTAATGTATTTTTAGCTGTCTTTAGATGCATTTTAGCAGCTGGAAACAAGGGGAGTTAGTAGCACGTGACCTGCAAGCTCTCCATAGACCACCACCAAGTGTGCAGAGAGCCACTGCTGGTAAAGAGACCCCAAGCTGGAAAATGTTAGGTAGTGTGGTCACCTCTAACCAGGACTGGTCACAGGATGTCAGGCAAGAGATATAACCTCAGTTTTTCTGGGATACAAATGATAATGATATGATAAACAACCAGTGTGATTTTAGGTTCTTTCTTTTCACTGGTTTGAGTCTTGGGAGATTTTATGAAACATTGGTTTGACATATTTCGAAATACCTGGGACTTTTTCAAAAAGCTTGAGAAGATTCTAGAGGCTTAGAGTGGCAAAATATTACAACTGTAGAGATTAGTGAAAAGAGTGCAGCTAGAGAGGCAACAAGCTAATAAATATCACTTATTGCATCATTCTGTGATTCAAGAAAATCCTGAAATCCTTGTGAAGAGCAGATCTCTCATCCAACATTAGTGGGAGGTTTCCCTGAGGGATTACTTTCTGTGAGCTGAAGGCTTATCCACTCCTCTGTGTGACTGCTGAAACAGGGGATGTCCTCTCCAGACTATCTTCCCTGGTCTTGCTCCAGTTCCAGCGCAGAATCATCAGCTGGCACCCTGATGTTGGGCTTCCCCACTACCCAGTCCACAGCAAGCATATTCATATTTCTGGGAAGACTATACCCAGCAGGTGGAAGTTTAGTACTGTTCTTACTATTGCTGGTACAGTGAATGTAAAGAGCATGATAATTGATTATGTGGGACAACAAAAAATGCACAGGAACTAGAATTTCAAGGATTAGGGTCTCCCCAAGGATTTCCTTCAAGTTTCAGTGAAGGGAGAGATAACCTTTGTGGTGGAAATGGAAACATAACTTGCAGTTCCCATCTGCAGCCAGCCTCCGGAGACAATGGTATTAAGGATGATGTGAACTTCCTCTGTTCATCACCATGGGACAGGAGCCTTGACACAGTTATCTGCACTTGTATAGCAATGCTATTCAACTCCTTGCAGCTTATTTTTCAACTGATGCCAGCCTTTAATGTGTCTGGGGGTAACAGTCCCATGTTTCATCTGTTTTAAAGGACATTTATGGAAATTAGGTGGCAATTTTATCCTGAGTAAGCAGGCTAATATTATGTCACTCTGCATTACTCAAGTGACTGTTGCTCTTAGAAAATAGATGTTAGGTGTTTTTGGTTAAGTGGCATTAAAGTATTGTGGACTAAGCAGTAGGATTTTGTCGCACATGCATTGTCCAATTTTAGTGGAAGCTTTCCATTAAGAAGTCCCATATTAACAAATTGTTTCTTTCCACCTGCTTTGTGACTTATACTATCATAAGATCCTGCACTTAATATTAAAATGTGAGCACAGATTTCCTCTCCCAAGGCTAAAGCTGCATAAAAAAACTTATACTGAAGCTAAGAAATCCTCTGTCTGCATCAAGATAATTTTTCTCTGAGAATAAAGAGAAACAAATATCCACGCATTTTGGAGAGGAGAAAATTCTGCTGTAGATTGTTCTTCCTCTGTTGTGTTAAAAAAAGGAGTCTTGACTGAATATATAGTCTGTTTTCAAATTATTGGCATCTTTCACAAATATAGGCTGGCTGGCTTATGAACAAATAGCACAGTTTCTGTAGCCAAAGATAGTTGTCATCATGCACTTATTAATGAGTACACATATCTCTGATCATCAAATGCTGTACTATTTTCAGAGGTCGTTTCAGATCCTGTTTTCTCTTCTTTCTCTTTTTATTTTTTTTATTTTTTTCCTTACCCTGCTGCCATTTTATTTCAAAGCTCAGTGGTGGAAAGCAGAGAAGAAAGGGACCTAGGAAAGGAGATGTTCTCATCTGTCCAGCTTCCCCACATCAGGAGCTACTCTGTGCATGTCATTCCTGGCAGATGTTTGCCTAATCTGCTCTTAAAAAACTCCAGTGACGGGGCTTTGACAGTCTCCTTAGGCAATCTGCTCTGGTGCTTTGCTGCACCTGTCATTAAGAAGGGTTTCCTGATATCTAACCTGCAATTAAAGGCCATGATTTCCCACGCAACCCATCATCAGGCTGACCTTACAGCCAAACCAGCTCCACCAAGTCAACTGCAGTTTCCTCACCAGATCTTCCTTGCCAACATTGCTTCTTGGACAATGTGCTCTGTTCTGGCAGTAGTAGCTGAGGTGGTGTCTATGCTGCTGGTTTTGTCAAGTGTCCAGCTCGGTGTCCCAGGGGCTGGTGATGGGCAGGTTTCCCTCTCGGATCCCATACAGCTGACAGGAAGGTGGCTGCCTGCCAGTAGAGGGTATTGAATTAGGAGATTCAGTAAATCCCAGGGGAGGCACTGCCACAGTAAAGTTGCAGCAGTTTTGCACTGATAAAACTAGCAGTGCTAGCCATGGTTCCTGGCCTCAGAACATGAACTGAAGCCTTTTTTGTCATGGAACAAAATGTGCTGTGAGAGCAGTTGTACCATGTATAACATATATGCAATCCATCACACCTAGCAGTTTGAACATACATTTTTTCACGAGAGCATTTCTATAAAGATTTTAGTAGCTCTAAAGCATTTTAAGAAATCAGAGCAATCGCAGTTTTGGCTTGGGTTTTTTTGCAGTTGCTTCCTTTTAAACAATAGCATCCCATGGCAGCCAAGCCTGATGGCAAAGCTGTAGATGCCGGCCTGCTGCAAGTGAGCTCGAGGTGCTGGGGAACTGAGGCAGTCACAATTGAGAGTGTAGCAGTGTAGACACAGGCACCATATTACCATTGTGAGATAAACTCTGAGCCACTTCTGTAATACACCTAGAACAGTGCTGAACATTGTAAAAGTGTTTCCTTCTGCAACTTATTTACAACTGGAAGATGGTAGTACATTGCATTAGTAGTACTTTACATTAGTAAAGCAACTGAAGAATTGCCCCTGACTGTTCAGAATAGGTGTTTTTTACAGTGGGAAGCAGGTAGCTAAATTGGATGTATTTCTGCTGCCTGAGTAAATTATAGCAGTATGTAACTGAACAGATTTTGAGACTAGGAAATTTTAGTGACATCCACAATTAATAAAGTAAGGTTTGGATTGGTAGGAACAGGGGCATGTTGCCATCAGCAGGGCTAAATCACTTTTGTGGAACTGACAAATTTGGTAAGCAGGTCAAGGTCAGCGAGGCTTGTCTATATTTTGCCACATGCACAACGAACACCCAGATATCCATTTCATTTTACAAGGTGTTTGCGTGCACCAAGATAATGCTCCAGAGGGTCACTGGCAGGTTACAATGTGCCAGCCGTCACATGCACAATGTCTAGCATGGTGCCAAGATAACATTTCAGGAGTCTGGGAGCACCAGCAGCATTCAGAGCCCTATACAACACCTGTGCCCCACCAGTATCTCTCTAGGTGTCCGTCACTGAGCATCCCATTGGCATCTGTGATCCCGAGCTGACAGGTCTATTTCTATTTGTGCAAGGCATTTTTAAGGCATTCATCCACCAGTTGTCTCCTAGAGGACCTGGAAAAGCTTCGACTTGGCCACATTCCTTCATGGAGGAAAGGACAAAGTTTCATTTTAAAAATGAGAATTTGGGAGGTTTTTTTACAAAACACAGTCAAATTTGGACTTTGTATTCCACACAGTATGGAGGTAGATTTATTGTGTAAGAGAAGATTCAGTGTCAAACTAATAGTTAGAAGCACACATTTAAGCCTTTGTCAATATAAAAGTGATTTCAGGTGCTCAGGAATCCTCTGCCTCTTACTTGTGGTTTTAAAGAAAAATT
Organism: Serilophus lunatus; assembly: GCA_013399895.1. Classification (NCBI taxonomy): domain Eukaryota; kingdom Metazoa; phylum Chordata; class Aves; order Passeriformes; family Eurylaimidae; genus Serilophus; species Serilophus lunatus. Next base: position 914,331 of record VXBA01004365.1, on the reverse strand, counting down.
TTAAACATCTTTCAGCCTGCAACTATTGAGAGCAGTGAGAGAAAATATCTGTAAGCTGCTAGGAAACATACAGAATAAACTCATTTCCCACTTCCTGCTTCTTGTAATAATCATCAATTGTAGGTACTTCTCAAAATATTCTTTTTGACAAATTTTACACTGTTAAAAATGGTATTTTCTGTTGGGCAAGCTATGTTCCTGCCCCATGGCTGACAAGCAGAGGCCTGAATCAAAGCCTTCTGGAGTCAAGGGCCTTTCTATGAGGTGCAGACCCTTCGTGTTTTCTTAAAAATCAACAATGCTGTTATCCCTTTCCCACCCCATTTCCTCGGGGAAAGGCAGAAGCCTGTTTGAAGACAAACAAGTCACAGAGCCTGCAAGGTGTAAATATCTTTCATAAATGCCAACGCTGAAAAGCCTGGGCTTTGGGTGTGCGACACACGACGACAGGCAGTTCACGCTGAGAAAGGGGTGGACAATATGCCAGTGCTGCCACAACCACCGAGGTGTGCTTGGATTGCATCTGGGCATCCCTGGGCCCCTCTGCCTCTCCCTGGGGACACACACACGGGATAGCAGGAGGGATGGGGAGCAGTGCTACCTTCTCCTCACCCTATTGCCTCTGCCTGCTCCCCTCACCCCCAGTCTGGTCACCCTGCCTCTGCCCTCCTCCTCTCCCCCGCTTCTTTGGGCAGGGGCTGATTTAAATAGTTTGGCAGGGAGCCAGGAACTCATCATTTTAATGCAGTGTAAAATGGAATGTGCATAATTATATGCAAGCCATATGTGAGGGAGACAGCTCAGCTGTGAATTTCAGGAGGCTGTGAGAGGGAGAGAGCGAACAGTCAAGAATCAGATGAGATGGAGCGGAACGGAGTGCAAGTGTCACTCAAATGAACAGTGTAATGAGCGTATTGCTGACACTCCTCCTTTCACCTGCTTCTCCCTTTTGCTTTAACTCAAAAGCAGAGAATGCTTTAGATGAGAAAGGAAAAATACTATATGCAAGCAGGATTTCTAATGGGCTCTGGTAATGTCTCCATTTAAACTTCAGCTTTTTTAATTAACAGCATAGTTCCAAATAACCAGTAACTTTTAATGCATCTTTGTCATTAAATATTTTGACCGCATTTGACTGAAGGATCATTGTTCTTGCTAAATGATTGCTCCTTTCAAAGCTTCACTTAAACATGGAGGGGGAATCCATTCATTTCTAATAGTATTAAATGTAAATTATGAGTATGAAAACTTCTTTTTTTATGGCCTTGCTGTTAAACTGAAAGTACATTATCTAAGGATTGCTTAAGCATGTCAAAAAGTTTAAACGAGTACATATGTAATGTAATCCTGAAAAATGCAATGGAGTAAATTGAAACCCTGAGTTACTCACAGTTTCCAGCTCTAATATTTCATTTTGGGTTTGTCTTTTGTTGTTCTAATTATTACACCACAATGAATTTGCATGTTCAACATAAGCTATGTAAGAAAACAGCATCCCAAGTTCTCATATCTTAAAGGTGTACTGAGTATTTAAAGAAACTTTTTAATAATGTTATATTTTGGGGTTCCCGTATGTTTTAATGATCTGAGCTGTTATGCTTTTAGCTATTTTTTTTCCTTCCATTATTTGTAAGTCCCTAAATAGGCCATTATATTTCCCTTCAGGCTAGAGATGAAGATGGACATGCTGAAAATTTTCCCCAGCAGCACTATGCTAAGGAAACTCCAAGACTTGCCTTCAAGAATAACTGCGAACTACTTGTAAGAATAACATACTTACAACAAGTCTAGATTGTTACTTTAGCACAGTGAAAACCGTTTTTTTAAAGGCTTTTGTTCATTATGACATACATTATGAAATATGATAGGTTTTTTTTCATGTTTAGCCTTCTAATGCTAGTTCTGCCGTCCGTGAACAGTTTAAGATCTCAATTTGCTTGAAAAATCTCATATATTTGCTGTCAGCACGTGAATGGCCTTGTCATACTACCTTGTATTGCACTGGTAAATCAGGGAGAGCCATGCAGGGAGTGGCTGATGACGCACAAAAAGCCCCCTCTGCCCCCACAAAGTGCCCCAAAACTCACTCTCCCATCCACCTTTGAGCTTTGCCTTGTTTTCAGGTGGCAGCGCTGCATTTTGTTCTGATGACAGGCAGTCCTCCCTTTAGAGCTCACCTATTCCTCCCCTTCATAGCTGCATGCAATCTGCACCATCCTCTCATTTCCACTCCTCTCCTCTCCTCTCTTTACTGCTCTCCACTCCTCTCCTCTGCTGTGGGGAAAAAATGAAAGCCAGGAAAGCTTACATACAAGGAGCCTGGAGTGTTTACAAGCCATAAGAGCGATTGTATCAGCTGTGAAAGAATCTCTGTTCCAAGGCAGGGTTAATTCACTGTTCATTTTAGCATTTGCATATAGGCAAGATTAAAAGCAAGCAGGAATGCCTATTATATTTCTATTAAATGAATCTATTGAGACCTAATGTTCTTGATTAGCTTGCGAAAATGAGTGCTCCACGTTGAGTTTTTCTGTTTGCCCATAGTAAACAAAGGATGAATTTTATTACATTTAAAAAAGATTCATGCATGGCTTTTGAAAAAGGGAGTTTTAGATAAGTTGGCAGACCTCTCCCTAGCATTCACCTTTCTTCTGGTTTGTACTTGAGTAAAATGTGTCATTTGGCCAAGTTGGAAGTATTTGCGGAGAGTTAGGACATGGGGTTAGACTTTGAAACAACCACTTTATATTTTCCCCCCTCACTGTGACTACAGAAGAGTGGTAGTGGAGAAGCAAGATGTGTTTCATGTGCAGCAAAGCCCGTGCCTGCCTCCACTGTAGAGGATGCAGGGCCAAATGCTACTCTTAGTGTTCCAGGTGCAACAGCCTACGAAAGTCTAGCTGACGAAGCGACGTAATCCAGTGCAGAAGTTGGACCCCAGGTTCAGTCAGCTGGTCAGAGAAGGCCACAAGAGGGACAGCAGCCCAGGCATGGTGGCCAATCTCCACTCCCAGCACTGGCCAGAGGGCAGCACTTGGCCATGCCTGCACTAGCAGGCTCACAGGCCCTTCTACCCCACAAATGTCCTCTATGCTGACCCAACCTCTGATTAGGTAAAGACAATGATTTTTAGAGCCACAGGTATCACTCAGAAGGGTTAGTTTGTCCCCAATACCCAGCCAAAAACAATGTGACCTATTTGTAAGATTTGGTCTTGGGTCCTCTTAAACCCTTTGCAAAGTTCCTGGTCATTTCAGTGAAAGCATTGTTACAGCTTAAGGGGAGGAAACTAGACAAACACAAAAAGCAATTCTGCAGTGTACTCATAATTCTTGTGCCAAATAAAGGAAACTGTTTCTTAAAGGCCGTGCTTCAGTACTGTGCCACTTGTCAAATCAGGCCTGATGAACTTAGACCTGGGAGACAATAAGATATAAGTCATGTATTATTTCTATTGAAAATCTGCTTTATTTTTAGTGCAAGGAATAATGAACAAATTAACCCACTGTATACTATTAAAATCAAGCATTCTTTTAATGTCCAGTTGCTTATTCCTCTATTAATAAGTTTTTCCTACATTATAGTTTTTCCTACATTATATCACCTCTGTACCTGGCAAAACTCAAGTCATCAAAGTGAGTCTTTCATGTGCTTTTCTGGACAAGTTTCAGTTCTTGTTTAAGGAAGTAATAAAAGCAATTTGTTATGATTTTATTTTTCCTATGCTACTGGAAACAAAACTGACAGGGATGTAATCTGTACTCAATTTGTGTGTGAAAAAAATAGTAGACAAATAATAAATATGTACCTCTGCTATCTTTAAAGATGTATTTTAGGAACTTTCAGTAAAAATATGATGCTGAGTGTAAGTTTGGGTGGTTGGAGAGCTAATGTTACTCACTGAAGGTGTTATGTATTTCATAGAGTGGTGGTATGCCTTCTATATTTTTACTTTTTGAGAAGCAATGCTGTATCAAAATGTGCCCAGGTATAAAGCAAATTTCACTGGTCAATATTCTTAGGGAGAGGAGGAAAAAGAAAGGAGTGGAGACAGCTGACCCTCTAAATAAATATTTTCCAAATGGTGAAAACTTATCCAGAATCTAACAGCTTAAATCAGATGCTGGCTGAGTGAAAAGCTGAGATTCCTTAAATGAAAGAGAAACTGAAACTTGTTTATGCTTTTGAGAATCAGGAAATCCTTGGAGTTTTCTGAGTGCAGTTGAGAGTAAGTAGTGTAATAGCCTGTCAGGTGAAATTGGAGGCTTTGGCTCAAAAGTGCTTTCTTTGCTTTAGGGTTCAGCTGCCATTTTCCAGGGAGATTTGTTTTAGCAAGCACAGGCTCCTCTGTTTGGGAAATGCTTGTGCTGGGAGAGTACTGCCAGGCAGGATCCAGGGGCTGGGTTGCTGCTGCAGGGTCTGCATGCCAGGGCTCTCCTGCAAGAGCCAGGCTACACTGGCTGAATCTTAACATCCCCGCTCACAGGCACACACAGCAAGCTTTAGCTCCTCAATACTTGGAGAGATTTTAAAGCGTAGTAACATAGAGTATTACAAAAGTAATATACAGTATTACAAATTGTATGCTTTCTTCATTGCTTACTCCTCGGAAGAGATAATTTGGGTAGTGAGGTACAATACAGCTACTCTTTTTTGGTTGGTTTTTTCGTTTGTTTGGAAAAAAACCAAGTTTGATAGGAAATAGGAGGAAGAAAGGTATAATTTAGGCAGAAACAACGCTTGAGGTGCTTGCAGTAGTTCTGCTCGTTAAGAAAAGCAGTGAGAATCAAATATTTTGGTTGGTATAGAAAGCCATTGTGCAGTTACGGGATTAGGATAGGATATTCATTTCACATGCTAAATTCAGTTATGTTGTATCTTTGTATTTGTTGTAGGGCACAAAACCCAAAGAAGTTAAGATGCTCTAATCAATGAGCATATCAAATTTTTCTTTTGGACTTCTCAGTATCTTCTGTGAATCGTGTTTTCTTAAGTTTAGCTATCCATGATAAATATTGAGAACTATGTAAAAAAAAAATCTACTTTTAAAGAGCCAGGTCAGCATGCTGTCTTGGCCAGCCATCCATTCTTCTCCCACAGACACTGCCTCAGGATTTTAATTTCTTATTCCATGAGTGCCTGGAAGCTTTTCCTTGTTTTCAGCAGGAGAAGGCAGAATTTAGTCCCCCCTGTAAGCTGATTGTCAAGGAGCAATACAGTCCAGCTAATTGTGAACATGGGGAGAAAGATGGGATTAACTGTGGAGACAGGGGAGGCTGGAGTGGAAAGGCTAGAGAGATGGCCGCAGCCTCAGCTCTAGCCGGATGAAATTCCTGAGCTATTGCCTAGAGAAAGGAAAAATCCACTTGGCACCTACCCAGGTTAGTCAGGGTAGGAAGAGTCATGCTTGGTTGCCTTTTAACAAAAGTGGGAAAGAAAAAACAACAGTTTATCCTTCCTCCCACCAGTTACTGAGAATATTGAGTCAAGGTTTCAGATTGGCATGCTGCTGTAGAAGGTAAGGAGGGTTTGATGAGTTAAGGAAATTAAAGCAACCAAGTTGCTTTCTAGATCATTTGTTTATGGAGATGATGTGAGTACCACCCACCGCTATGGAATTATGTGAAAAACAAACAAATAACCAAACAAAACATAAACACCCTCCAAAAAATTAATTTCCAGTCCCACATCCATTGGTGATCCATGGTTATCCTGCAGTAAAATTATGATATTTTCCTCTTTGAAATCAAAAGGTCTGGTCCTAGTAGTTGTCTGGAAGGACACATTTTTGAGTATGGTATGTGATGACTTACAAGTCCTGGTGCTTAGAAGCTATTACGTAAAAGACACAGAATAAAGCATGTGTGCTATTGGATTTAATGCAAACTCACCTATGGCCAGTTATCTTTAATCATTGACAAAAAGAGGAGGAGAAAGCTCTGAAAACACAGCTATAACTGAAACATGAAATGCAAAATGTTCTCCTATGAGCAAAAGGCCCCTGGGGAGGCTATGGCAAAGCTGAGATGAGCCAGAGCTACAGCTAATGCTTTTCTTGAAGGCATGTCACTGCTCTGCTGTTCCAGCACTGGAGACAGGGTCAGGAAGAATGGCACATATAAGGCATCCAGATAGGGCAGCAAGGATGCAGGCAGGTTAACTGGAATGTGGGAAAGATTTCATACCTACTAGACTGATATTAAAAAGCACTGAGAATATTTGTGATGGGTTGAGGACAATAGGTTTTGCAGTTGTAGTCAAGTTAAATGTAAATTTGCATATCGGTATCCTTTGAAGGTCATGAGAGTTTTGGTTTCAGAAAATGAGGCTTGAATTCTTTTTTGTAAGGTACCTGACCTGTTTCCTGTGCATCAGTGGCAAACCCTCTCCCTGTAAGTTCTTCAGCAGTAAAACACCTCTCAATCCATTAATAATCACGATGCTTTCAAAGGAAGACTGAATTGGGGAGAGATAACTTTGCTTATCCCCTCTCTTGCCTTTCCACCCTTTTTGTCTCCTGTGCCATTTCCTTATTCCTAGCAGGGTGGAGATAGAAAGTAAGTGCACTTCCCCTTGTGCTCTCCCTGGCTCTTCCTTCACCCTGTTAGGCGCAAAGTGGCAGAGAAGGAGAGCACTTCCTTCATCTTGGCCCCAGCTTGGGGATGTGCAGAGATTTTGTCCAGAAAGCTGGAGTGGGAGTGTTGCCCAGCAGCTCTGAGGGATGCAGGGTCAGAACAGGCCTGTTAGGTACCAATTTTGTGGTCAGGAGGCAATTTTGCCATCTCAGAGAGGCAGGAGGGAAGAGAAGGAAGAGAACTGTGATTTCTATGATATGGAAATCGGATTTCCATATCATAGAGCTACCAAGCCTCATGAGAGTTTGAAGCGTCCATGGCTGCGCTTAATGCTTTTTCAGCATCACTTAGTGTTTGTTGTGTCTCACTGCTGGTGCTATTTTTTTGGTGTTTTTCTGATGGATTTTATCAGTTCCTTGCTCAGTTTGCTGCCACAGTCAGTTGCACTGTGGCATACGCAGTGATTCAAGCAGATGACTGCAAAACCCATAACAGCCATTGGAGAGGCTGCTGTTGGTTTCAGGGACTTTGGATGAGGCACAGAGAGCTGTCAGAATGGCAGTTATGGCCCTGGAACAAAAATATGGAGAAAAGGAATTGTAGCAGAGAATTGATACTGATGTTCTTAAAACCTCAGTAATCTTGGCCGCATGAAATTCAACCTTTCTTGTGACTGAAATAACAGTGATGCTTAGGTCATATGGTAGAATAATTGCCTGTAACGTTTCATTTTCAAAAATTAAATTGTCCATGAGCTATAGAAGAATATTTTAAAAAGAACCTCCCCAAAACCCCACTAAAAAACTTGCATTCTGTTTCTTTTCAAATAAAGGCAGCAAACCAGGCAAAATTATTCTAAAATTATTCTAAAGGATTTTTTTTCCTTAATTGCTGCCAGGCTGAATGTAGTGTTTCATCTTATGCACGTTCCTGAAGACCGTTGAAATCCACAGGCTTCACTGAACACACTGAAAAAAATGCAGCACTCAACCCACAGGCAGATTTGCAGCCCTGTGGTGAGAGGGAAGCCCTGACACCTGTCTCTGACTGACCCTCTCTGCCTGCTGCCTGCTGGCGCAGGTAGGCACCCATGGGGCATTGGCTTCCTTGGCATCTGTGCCCTGATCGGCATCTCACTGGGATAACACGGGACCAAGCACAGAGCTGAAGCCTGCCAGCTGCCCCACGGTATGCTCTCCACAGGAAGTGATAGTCTCTATGCCTGTCTGCACAGATCTATTTACTAATTTACAACAAATGCAGCCACTGTCTTGCCTGGCACACAGGCTGTGTCCTTCTTGCCCTGCTTTTTAATGATAGGTTTTTCTGTCCCATAATGAAAGTTGAGTCTGTTGTTCAAATTACAGGAGCATGGGCTGGATCTGTGAAACCTGGGTCCTGTTCCTGGGGCTGCAGCAGATCTTCTTGGGGTTCTTGAGAGGTTTTCTTGGTCTTTCAGGCCTTCTCTTCCCTTTCTCCCATCCTATACCACCATGCCGCTAAAATAAAATGCTTTTTTTCCTTGACTTACTCCATGTTTAGGATTCCACAACCTCCTATCCAAAGCCCCGTGAAATAAATTGGATCCCTCCTATTAACTTTAGGCGGAGTCCAAATGATGCCCTGTGTTCTGTAGATAGAAAAATACGAATGACTGCTTTGAGATGTCTTCCTTCTCTCTGACTAAAAATTGCAGTAGGCCAGCTAACAGCTAATTTGAGGTGTAGAAAACATGATCTTTATTAATAATATCTAAGCTGAAGCCTGCAATCAGAGACAAGTTGTAGGAACTAATAGAAAAAAAACAACCCTGTCATAGAAAGTCTGAGATAGCAGTTCTGCTGGAAATGAGACCCAAACCTCACTCCTTTCATACTAGGGGTTAGTGGGTGACCACGACCTGCAGCATTAAGGACGGTGAGAGATTCCCCACTCCTCCTGCAGGGGTGGCCAGAGAGGTGCCACTAACCCTTGAGAGCAGCAAGGAGGGTAAGTCTCTCCAGAGCCCAGTGACACATACAAAGTATAAAATTCACAGGAGCATGGGTAGTGGGAAGAAGGAAGGGAAGGGAAGGAATAAAAGGAACGAAGCTCCTCCATGGCCTGAGATGCAGCTTCCTGCGAAAGCAGACTGGTACCACCAGTTTCTCTACATAATCTTCACCTTTTTGGTCCAGTGAACTGAATTAGAAAGATTATTCAGGGACCTAAAGAGATGGAATAAAAGGTGTGATAGTGAGAGGGGAGGGCAGCATAGGAAGGGCAATGGGAATGCGACAGATTTGGGAAAACTGTGGCTGCAGATGGTGGATGTTTAGCCCCCTGGAGTCAAGACCAAGTCATATTCCCACTCTGCTGCAAATAGCAAGCAACTTTGCCCCAGTGCCTCTAATTCAGCATTTTTCTTCATATCAACACAGGAGCATTATTTTAGGGTGTGGCACTTGACACTTTAAGCATGAGCCTGCCCTTCCTCAGAAGGAGGCATGTTTTTTAATTTTTAACATTTCAGTTATTATTATTTCAAAATAGAAGCAGAATGCATTTGTTAAAAAACAAAAATAATTAAAATCCCATTACAGCTCTGAATCTGTCATCTTCCTTCCCAGAAGAAGCATTAAAATTTTCATTAATAAATCTGCAATTACTGATGACCTCTGAATAATTTCTCCAACCTTAATTTCTCCTCCCTGCAATGCTGTGTTGTATTACTCTATTTTCACTCTCTGCTTTCCTTATTTGATGTGTTTACTGACATTATAATTTTCATATTAAACATGTTCTCATTGAAAAATTGAGGGTTTTTTTCCCAATATTAAAAAAACCTGCCACAATCTTTTTATTGACTGCAAATTTGAATGTGTAAAAAGTTAAGAAACTGTTAGATGAAAATGCATTTTTAGCAGACTACTTCTTAATAATGATTTCAATAAATTTTAAAGTTAAATAGCCTGGAAAAAAATTGTCAACCAAGCCATCCCCTCACCCAAACCTCTATAAATCCAAAAAAAAAAAAACCAAAAAAGGAGGTTTGTATCTCTTGGAAAGGAAATCAGTTGTGAATCATGGTTTTGCTTTATGAAACTGGTATTCAAAACCAATTTAAATAAAATTCAGACAGTTTTTATAGAATGTTAAAGAATAAGGATATGCCTTGTTCCAAAGGAAGTGAAGTGTGGTGAAATAGGATTCATTGGATTTCCTTCCATATAAATTGGAAATAAAATTTCCAAAGTCATCGTCCAAAGCTATAAATATTTTATTTCTTGGGGTCTGTGCAGGAGACACAGATGACTCAGTAGGGCTCATGAGGCACCCTGGCAGCTACCTGGGAGGAGCCATCCCTCACCACACCCTCACCACATCTCACCACCACCGTCCTTGCAGCACAGGATCAGGCCATAAAACTTTCTTTAGTACCCTAGTGCTCAGGTCCTTTTGCACCTCTGACCTTGGCTCTCAGTCATGCAAGGTGTTGATTAGAGCAGGTTTTGTCAGGTCTGAAAAGATGCCTACATGAACCAGTGTGTCTTTCTATAACAGTACATTTGGCTCATGCCTCATCTTGCTGGATACGTTGTCCTCCTCATTGAAAAGGAAAAGGGCTTTAAGGCTTTGGCCCTTTGTAGAGCCAACATGCAGCAGTAAGAGAGTAGGTTTTTGTAAATCAGAAGCCCATATCCCTTTTGTTTCTCATGGTTAAGCTCCAGCCCTCAGGAAGTAGGATTGGGAAAAGCTAGGCCACCATTCAGCTGAACTGCAGAGAAGTTTTCAGGTGCTCTGGGTTATTGAGTGTGTGATCCTGTCTCATTGGGAATCCCTAGAGCTGTGTAGGACTTCCAGAAATGACATACCATGAAGGCAGATTAATGCCACACAGTTATCTGAAGGCACATCAAAGAAGATCTAAATGCAAGGTCACATATCTCACTGTTCACTGTCTGCAGCAGACACTTTTTTTACATCTCAGCAGTGACGTATATTATATTGCTTTTGGGATAGGAAGAAAAACCCTAAATATAAATCCTGCATTTTATTATAAAAGTTAATACCAATAATTACTTAAAATCTAATGAATTTCACTTCTCACTTAATTGCTCCTGAGTAGTTCACTTAACTTATTAAAAAGAAGCAAGGACATATTCATTTAACAAGCAGCATTGGCCTAGCATCTGCCTACATTCTCTTTTCAATTAATCAATTATAGTCCAATGGTGTGTAATTACACATTAAGAAAGTTATTGGATATCACAGCATGGCTGTCCCAGGGGGCTCATGAATACACTAATATAACACACCTGTAATGACCTGTTCTCAGATCTGCAAATTGCTCCCATTTCTCTCTCTCATTGCTAAATGAAGATGACAGCAATTACCATTAACTTTTTGAGTCAGATCTAGTCAATGAGAGAGAAAAAAGATCGCTACCAGCATTCATAATAAATCTATCTGTTGGTTCTCAGTATTTTAACTGTACCAGACGTTGAACTGGAAGGCAGGAGATAGGCATCGTGGTTGTATAGGGTTATGGGGATCCTGGGGTCATTCTGCACTAAGCACACGCTTCATGTGTGGAAAAGAAAAACATGCAACCAAGGAAATCTCGTCAGATCACACCAGGTGTAATTTGCCTGGCTTGGTTCAAATCAAACCAAACTCTGGAACTGATCCATATGCATTGGTTCTAAGTCTTTGCATAGCAACTAAGCCGTGTTGCTGTTGTGTCGAGATTTTTTTCGAATGAGAGAAAGAACAAAATTTACTATGTAATGGCAGAAAGGCTTTGGTTGTGCTAGAGGATACAGTCACCAATGCTCTCTTCTTAATGCATAGCAAATGAAACCAAGGAGAGACTCTTAATCTGCATTATGAAGTCTGACAGATTCTAAATTGGTGATTTAGTCAACTAAAGGGTCCAAAAATGCTCCGTGGAAGTGAGCTTTTGATGGCTTCATAGGACAAATGGGAGATGATACCTGTCAACATTTTTATAAATATTGTATTGCATAGTGTGATTTTGATTTGCTGTTGTCTCTCACTATGAAGAATTGTTTCCCTACCTGAAGTTTTCTGGTTCCTGCTTTCCTTTGCAGACTAGAGTCTTTCAGGTGGGTGTACATGCAGATCAATGCACAGCAGTAATTTGACCACAACATTTTGCTCGGGGTAATCTGAAATATTCTCATCCTGTACACCTTTCATGAATCTAACACTAACAATTTCAGTGAAATCTTCATGCCCGAGGTGATTTCCCTTTTTAAAAATCATGCGTGTCTCCTTGTGCTTGATATCCCTCGGGATAACAGGATAATCCTGTGGGATACAGGTAATCCCATGTTGTTTTTAGTTGCATTCACAGTAAGGTGATGGATGTTTCATTTTGAGCTTTAGCCACGCCCATATTTTGCTGTGGTTTTCACCAGTGCCACGCTTCTTCCCAGTTCCACAGCACCCTTTGGTGTAGGACATGGTTCAGCTCACATGCTTTGCTGTAGCATCTCAGTATTTGACATCTGGGCTGGACTGTTTCAGTAGGTGCCATAAGGAAGGCAAGCATTTCCAGAGTGTGATTCACTCAAATACTTAAGTGTTGATTTAGGATTGGTTAAACCACCCTTAGATGTGCCTAAATCTATTCATTAACTAGATAAATATCTTCCATATGACACCTGCATTTTCAGTAATACAGTCATCAGTTGAACTGCATATTCCTGCACATGTCTATCTTCAAGTTTGCAGGTAGAGCCATTCAACTCAAGCAGAGGGAATGCTTGTGTGCTTGAAGTTAGGTATCTGCTAGGTTTATCTTCAGATATCTGGTCTCCAGGTTTGAAATGCGGAAGTTGTTATTTGTTTGTCTTTGCAGACAATTTGAATTTGAGATTAAAATGTTAGAAGTGCAAAATTATATTAATTATTTGATGTTGTATTCTATTTCAAATAGTGAACAACAACACCATTGGTATCTGCAGAGAAGTACATTTATTATGAATTATTACCTGACATGAAAGAATAAAACAGTTTCCAAGATTTACTTATAGATGTTTAAAAACAATTTGACTGCTCAGGCAATGCATAGTAACTGATGCAAGCAGAGCAGTACGTGTGGATCCTGCAAAGTGATCAAAGTGTGCATGTGCACAATGTTCTCAAATTCTGCTCAATGCACAGCTTTGTTTATGCTTGGGACCAAAATTCAATTCTGTGCTTTTTTTTTTTTTACTCATTGCCTAAATGATCAGTTAAAATTATTTTAAGCAGAGAAAGGAACATAGTTATAGTCTAGAGTTTTAATATACAATACAATATTCAATTGTACGAGCTGGTTAAATATTGATCTTAAAATACCTGTCAGTTGCCTCTCCAGCTGTGTAGTTTCTGTGTGTCTGATGGGGAGGAGGGTAGCATTTCCTTAGTTGCAAAATTTCATTTCTAGTTGTATTCTGCGCAAGAAGCTGTAACTCTTTGCATGTCACTTTTCTAATTGAGCTATAAGCTCTATATTGTACTAATACTTTTTATTATGGGGAATAAACATACTTCTTCTAGACAGGCAGAAGGATAATCGACTACCTGTGGCCTGTCCCAAAAGAACCTCACATGCCACTGAAATTAATGTCTCCTTAGTCAAGATGGGAAGCAGTCATTTTCTGAGAGTTTTTTTGTGGTTAGGAAGGTAACACATCTCAATACATTTCCACTTCGTAACAACGTGGATTCCTGACTGCCAAGGGAAGAAGTGCTTAGTGTTCACTTGGCTACTGACTCTCTTTTTGGAATGCAAACAGCAGCTTTATTTGTCAAACACGTTTAAGTGAAGGGCCAGATTCTGGCTTAAGCCAGGGATACCTTTATATCACTCTGGCAATTGAAAGAAGTCTTAAAAGTTTGTGTGCATGTAATGTACCCGGGGGACCCCTTTCAGCTGCCAGAGTGGTGCAAAGGAGTCTCAGAGTGGATGAGAATCTGTCCCAAACATAGGGTTATATAATGCCCCAAGATGGTGCTGGGACGTTGTGCTGGTGTATTGTGTTACCAACTCATAAGGTCTGAAGGATGCTGGAGACTAAAATACTAAAGAGTTAAGAGAATGGCTCCACAGATAGAAATGGTAAATGTTTCTGTTATTCATTATTTTTCCCTTTACATTAATAAGTCTCTGGGACAGTATTTAATGTAAAATCACTAGATCATTCAGGATTCATTCTCTTTAAATTGGAAGCGTGGAATGCCTTGAGAAAAGCAAGCAGGTGAAATTCTTGGGTGTGCACGCACCTACAGCATGCAGGGGCCCTCCCAAAGCACATGTCCAGGGAGGAATGGGGTCCGTGGCAGGGGCATGCACACCCTTACAGACACAGTGGTTGCACAAGGCCTGGAAAGTGTGTTCAGTTTTATCTTGCGCATATCCGATTTCTTCCTTTCCCAGACATTGCAGGCTGTGTTGAGCAGGTGCTGTTTTCCCCAGTGGGTATGCTTAGTGTATTGCCACAGGGCTCTGGCAATTGCCACTGTGCTGTCCTCCTTCTTAGACACCACATCCCGCTCATTTAATGAGGGATTAGAGTTGATGTGCTGCAGTTGCAGTTGCTGCTGTTGATGGTCCTGCAGTCCAGATTTAAGTCCCTTTTTCCTCCAGCAGAAACTAGGGGTGAAACTCTCCCCAGCAGCAAGGCATGGCCAAGGACCAGGTGAGTGCAAGCTATCCAAAGTTCAAACAAGATTAGCTCGAGATCCCTGTGGTCAGTGAAAGGAAATAACTAAAGGACCTGGCTGCTGATGTACTTCCCTGAATAAATGGAGATATTTGTCCACACTGGTTATCAAAATCCTTCTGTGGGGACCTTGCTGAAATTTCAGCTGTCCTAAGCTGCAGTGACTTCTGTGTGGTGGCTTTTCTCTCAAGGTCACTCTAGTGAGACCTGTCCCTTTGGTATCCCTGAACTACTGGTGGGAGCTGAGGCAGAGGGTGAGAGGACCACAGCAGCCTGCTTGGGGAGCTGCAGTATGTTGCTCATGTACTTGGAAAGCAGGTCGTTCTTGCCTCCATGGAATTTACTATAATCCCACCACTCTTTACCTCCATCTCAGCTGTGTCAGTGTGAGTGCTGGGAGGAGCCCTCATGTAGATGAGTTTGGCCCAATTTCCTCCCTGTGCTGTTAGAAAAACCTGCTGAAAGCAAGTCTGATTAACACAGTGGAGAAAATAGCTTGGCTGTAAAACATTGAGGATTGTCACTAGGGCAGGTGCATTGTGCACAGAAGGCAAAATGCCTTTTTGAAGGTTTGTGGACTAATGGGTGCTGCAGTTCAAGGTCTTTGCTGGCTGTTTGCAGGTTCAGAGGTTCTGAGCTAGCAAAATCATGCATAGTGTGGGTCATACATATTTTATTTTCAGAGCCACTTTTTGAGTGGCAAAGTGACAGCACATCATTATCATGGTGCACCAACACAGCAGGAGTGTTGTGGAGGTACCACATCCCTGGTGTGCAAAATCTAGGTCCTGCACCAAAATCCATCCAGATGAATGCAGATACTCATGTCTGAGGGATGAGCTGTTGTGGGCGTGGGGACCTTTCAGTGCTCTCAGGTTTGAAAACTGCAAAGAGAGCAAATCAAAAATATCCTACACTTCATTGATCCTTCAGGAACAACATGTAGAGTCTTAGAAGAGGAATTTGGAGAGATTTGGAGTGTCACTGGATTGCAGCTCTTGGAGGAAACCAAAAGTGTTTAGATTTCATGTTTCATGTTTTTTCACTGCTGCTTGTTTCCTGGATGGAATTTGCTCCTTTTCATAGCTGTAAACACAGCACCCAAGTGAGCTCTGGGAGGAGCCTGACGCAGATCACCCTGAATTTAAGACAGATGCTTCATCAGAATATATATGCAGTGAAAACCTAGAAATGGAAAGGTTCCGTTAGCTCCTCCAGACAGTGCTTTGATTTTAAAGCACATCTGTAACATGCTGTAGACTAGCACAGGGGGAAGAGAAAATCACTCACTTTTCTGTAAATGGAGAAGCAGTGATTATCATGATCCAGAAGGTGCTCTGCAGTCTCTGTAGCACTGGCTGCCTTTTAGACAACCTTGCTCTTGAGTGTTGGGGGTATTTTGAAGGTGTGCTTGGCACCCCTTGCCTCTACACATCATGGAAGAAAGAGAACAAGTGAGATGAGAAGAGAGAAAAAAGGCTACAGGGAATTATTTCAAGTGTTTGTGACACTACATGAACCTTGTGTGGTTAGTGTCTTCCTGAGTACAATATACCCTGGAGGATGGATGAAATGGTAACAGGTAGGTATGTGGAGGAGATAGTGAAAACTACCTGTAGATGTGACATCTAAATAAATCCAGAGACAACACAACTATTTTTAGCAGAAGTGCAAACAGCGATAGATGCCATGGGGCTGCTGTCACTAAAATTTGTCTATAAGCAACATATTCATATTTAAACAAGTCAGCTTTGCACATTGAAATGAGCAAACACTGTCTCTGTGCTTGTTTGTTTGTTGTGCAGAAGCCATCAGCTTTCGCTCCTTATCCCTTCACCATGGTGGTGATTCAGAGTCATGATGATGGATTGGCTGTCTAGCTTATCTGCAAGGCCACAAAACATTTATATCTTTTACGGCATGATAGGCTGTTCTCATGCAACAGTGGAAAATAGGAGTTTGGGGCTGCCCTTGCAAAAGTGCCATCTCCTGCACAACATTGCCATTCTGGTAAGCTGACTTGGCACAGTTTGTGCAGCTAAATACGTCCACTGTGAAACATAACACTGGGATGCATATGAATAAAATCACAGAAAAACAGGAGAGGAGACAGCATCAGAGAAACTTTTGAATGTAGGGGGCAAACCAGCAAGCCAGCCTTCCTTCCTTCCTTCCTTCCTTCCTTCCTTCCTTCCTTCCTTCCTTCCTTCCTTCCTTCCTC
>VXBA01004365.1:852645-897614 GCA_013399895.1 Serilophus lunatus | reverse complement strand
TTTCTTTCTTTCTTTCTTTCTTTCTTTCTTTCTTTCTTTCTTTCTTTCTTTCTTTCTTTTTCTTTCTTTCCTTCACTACCTACTTCCTCAGGTCCATGATAAATCATTTAACCTTTTATGCCCCCACTTGGTTTCAAAGTTCCTGTATTCTTTGGCATCTAAGCACTGTTATTTGCAGAAAGATTCCTTCTTTAAATGTTGTAAGGCCCAGATGTTATTAAATGTGAATTTTCCCACCCAAAAACCTGTTAGTTACCTGCAACTGCTTACACCTTGATTTCTCAGTATGACCAAACTAGGTGGGTCTTTGAATGTAAGCCCTGGGTATCCTATAAGGAAGATTGCCCCAATGTGTGGTATTAGACTAGTCTTTAATGAGGTGTTTGTTTGCTCCTCAGCTCTGTCATAGGTATTCCCCATGACCCTGGCCAAGTCATTTATCTCTCTTTGTTTCTGCTTTCCATCCATAAAATGGGCATAATTGCACTTCTGAAGCTCACATGGAATTGCAATGACAATTTCCCCTAGCCTTTACCTCATCGCTTTTGTCTGCACAATTGTCAGAAGGGATAAAATGCACCAAATTAGGGTTAGCCATGGTTAGCACAAAGCTCCAAGCTGCTGGCCCAGCTAGTCACCATATCCCAATAACACTGACAGCAGAGAGCCAGCTTTGTTACCTTTTGCATAGCAGTCTTGAGGAGCTTTGAGGAGCTTCCTGTGCTCTCTGTGAATAGGAAAAAAAGATGTTTCCAAGGCAGGGTGCTCAGGAGTGCACAGTGGTTGTTGAAGGACAAAAGGATAAAATGGCTTCCTTTGAGGGCTTGCACCACAAGATCCTTATGAGAAAACATGGGGCCTTAGAAAGAAAAGAAGAAGAGGGAGGGAAAGCAGAGTGAATGCTCTGTTTGTAAAACACATCTCCAGGTTTCATCCCTATTTTCCAGCCTCCCTCCCCGTCCCTCCTCAGTTTAGTTCTGTGACAATAATGAAATAAAGGAATGCAAGGTAATGGCATCCCTAAGTCTGTCATCATTTCCAAGCACTCCTAACTTTCTTTCTTTCTGTGGTTTTGAAGCATTTTTTCCATCTCAGGTTAGGAACACAAAGGAGGTATGACTTTTGGTAGACAGATACATATGTCCAAAAGAAAGCACTGCATACAGTACCATTCACATATATAACAAGTCAAAAGGCCTTCAATGAAAATCCAAACTATGCAGGGAAGAAAACTCAGCCTGCAACCAGTTTAAATGTCGCTAAGACGTAAGTCAGCTAAGAGGATCTGCAAGCTTGGGCTTCAGCAGCTAGGGGCACATTGTCTGCCTACCAGGTAATTACTGGGGTTTTCAGTTTTTGGATATCTCCTAGCATTGCATTTTTCAATTCCAGTCAGTCAGCCTTACATTTTGAGGTGAGGAGCACAATACCAGTGAGGCATCTTGCCTTGCTGTGCAGTCTGGACACATTTATCATGTTCTTCTACTCTCCCAATCTGTAAAGAGTCCTTCTTTAAATACTATGCACTGCTCACCATGCAAGCAGCTCATTATCCCAGGCATTTCAAGACTAATTTATAGCACATTTGGTTAATTTGCATAAGCCATCCAGTACACAGAACATGTCTCCACAATAAAGTAATATGCCAAAGTCAGGATTTATGTGAAAACACAAATATGGAGGGGAGAATAGGATGGGACACACACAAACCTGACGTTTTTAAGATGCTATCATTAGCACCAATTTCTAAATAAATACTACTGTTAAAAAGTCACAGAATCCTGCTTCTCCACCTACTCTATGTCAAGCTCCCATGTAATTTTCTGCTTTGAATCTTGCTCATCTTTTTATTAAGATGGATTTTGATCCTTAAAACAATCTTGAAATATGAATACTTGGCACTGTTGACTTTGTCTGAAAAGGAAACAAAATCCCCCAAACTGAATCCAAATTGAGGGCTGCATGTTCAGCTATCACTGCAAGGAGCCTCACGCATCCCCTGCTCTGATTATTACCTTGACACTAGAAACAGAAAGGCCTGTAGTCCTTGAAACAGCTGACATCTGAAGCACTGATTCTTCCTGTGCTTTGAGTTAGTCGCTCCTTGATCTCCATGCCTGGCATGCAAGCCTGGCTTTCACTGAAACCTGACCTCATGGTCCCTTCTTCTGCAGCCCTGTTTGTCTTCTGCCATTCAGAAATGTGCAGCTTCTGTCCTCAGGACTCTGAATTAGAGCTGCACAGGTCAAAGGAGCAAACAGGAGAGTTGTCATTATTGGATCCAATGCCTGCTCTTGATTTAGGTGTCCTTGCTTTGTTGGTTTTTTGTGTGTTTTTTTTTTTTTTAATACAATTATTAAATAGGAACATTGCAAGATATTTTTTAAGCAAACCTTTCCTCTGCAAGGTGACACTGACTTTCCCTGAACTCTAATGCATAACTGCTTCACCTACACGTACCGATGTTTTTGCTCTTTTCCTTGCAAAGCAAGCTTGAAATTTGAAAGTCAAGTTGGTTTCTTTCTTCTCTCCCTAATATGTCTTCTGCCATTAGGAAGCCTCTGAAGAGCGCATTAAGTCCATATTTGCCCCTGTGCAATCTAATTAGTTTCCAGAATAACTGTGCAGGTGTAACTGAGATCTCAGTCTGAAGGCAGCTTTGTTTGACTTACTGTAATTGAAGGAACTGTTTGGCCAGCATCATTCTATTAGTAGTAATGCTGTTTGAAAAGCAAATAACTTAATTTTTGACTGAATTTGTAGGAATACCAGCTAGAATTGCATAAGTGAATGCATGTATATATCTGCTTACTTAAATAGAGGCTAACTGGAGCTGCAAATCACATGTGGAATAAACATGTAATCCTGATGCCATTCCTAACAATTCATTTCCCACAGCAGAGCTATGGTTTCAAGTGTGTGTTTCAGTGCTTTATTGTTTTGAAGGTTTGAACAGTGTTGGTTGTTCTCTTTGATGCATCACATGTAGTTACAGTTAAATGAAACCTGCTGGGTATTTAATGGCTTGTTCAGCTTGAACCAGAAGCAAATAGAGAAATGATGTGTGTAGGAAGAGGAGGTGTCTACATAGCTTTTTTTTTTTATGTTCTAGAGCCTGTTATTCTGTTACATCTGTTATTCTAGGCTTTGAGATTTGTACTTTTTAATCAGACTATACTACAGGTAACATAGATCTGACAGCATTACCTTAACCATAAGGATTATGTGCAATAGGGACAATATATGCAGTTTTTCATTTCAGTGTCATCCAACTTGAGTAATTTTTTACTATTCTAAGATGTAAGAAGCACATTTTTTTCCTCTGTGGATTTACAATTTCTCTTAGTGTTTTGATTACTTGTGAATAATTGGATTAAAAATCCCTGTGATATACGGCATCTAGGTTGGATTTGTTTTTTGACTGATCCCTAATAGCTGAAGATACTGTACACAAAAAAAAACATTTGTAGTGCTGTCAGAGAGGAACAATCTCTCTTCTGCAATTTGACTCAAATTTGTTATGTGTATAGCTCCGTGAAGTTCACTAGATGTAAATACAGATTAATTATTTAAAAAGTAATAGGAAGGAATGAGCTTCTAAACATGTAGTGTTTAATTATTTAAAACCTGTAATGGAATTTCAACCCTCATGCATACCTCAGGTCCCTTGTTGTGCTTGGACAAGTGCCTAAGGTTAACCGGCATATCCCCACCTCTGAGTCATATCCCCTCCTATATCACAGAGGGATAAACGTGCCTGGTAGATGTGAAGAACAGTCAATATTCTCAGTTGTGTCTGATAGTAAATACATTAGATTTAAATCCATCATCTTTCCCTGGTTATTATTTTGCATCCTGCAATAAGCCATTCCATATAACATTCCATACAGTAAGCTGTGCATGAGTACGCAAGCATGCAAATGCCTATACTGAGCCACAGAGGACCCAATCATAAAGTCAGGGCTTGAGCAAACTCCCTCATGATTCCTGAACCCCCAGAGTGGAAAGAGCCCATAGTGATGCTGCACTTGTTCGTTTGATGGTGGTGGATCAAGGCACCCGCTGTATGTGATTCATTTTACTGGATATTGTACACATATGTAAGAGAACCTGATTCCTATTTCAAAAACCTCATGCTCCAAGTAGGCTAGTCAGACATGATGAAGCCTTTTCCCAGTTTTAAAAGGAAGATTTTAAAAGGAAGACTGAAGGTACATACTGAAAGTAAAAAACATACAGGCCTCCTGGCTTTGAAATTTACCTGAGCTTGCCCTCTCTTTGCTCCTTTGGCACTGGATGGAGAGTGTTCTGCTGCGACAAGTTCAGAGCCTTAGTTAGGTTCCTGCCATGATCCACCCTCCTGAGATCCTTCCTCTATTCATCAACCTGAGCTGCACAATCAAAGTAAATACCTAAATTGTGCTGTTGGGATTATTTCACTGTCTACCCTTCCTTTTGTCCAGAGTTACTCAGGATTTTTACCTTTGCAAAGAATGACTAATGCCGGTCTGGCAAGTCCTATCTCAGTCCTGCAGCTCTGTACCTTCCTTCTTCTACTGCTCTACATCACTGGATGAGAAACACTTAACCCAGCATGAGTATTGAAGTAAATGTAAAGGAAGGCCCTTAAAAGAAAAGCCAATACTTCAGCTGCAGTGAACAAATGCAATTAGGAATTATTGTGTGTGAGGTTTGCAGGTCTTCATTTCCCATGCAGATCTCAGCTGGTCCAATGAGGAATTTTTTGAATAGTGCTCTACACTGTGAAATTGCTTTTAGAAGGAGTGCTGTGAGAAGACCTAAGGAAGAAAAAAGGCTGAGAGAAAGCAAGACAGAGTTAGTCCTCTTTGAGGAGGAATCTAAAGAGCATAGCATTCTCGAGAGTCCTGCTTGTGAAACATCCGAAAGAAGAGATGGGGAATGTAGCAGTCTACATCTTTCAAATAGGGATACAACAGTCAGCACATCCTTCATCACTTGCAGGGTGATGGTTTAAATATGTTGATTTCTTTTGTCCTGGCATGCCACTTCCGCATAGCTGCTTTGCCATGCATGTCATGCAAGGAGAAAATCATCTGTGTGATCTTGTAAGTATGAAAGAGTTTGGCGTGATGCATTTACATAAAAGAATCTGTACAGTTGCAATGTACTTCATACATCCAAGCAAGGAATGAGTGCCATCTACAGTAACACAAGGCATTGCTAAAGGGTCCTCTGTGATTGTGTTCTTTACTGAATTGTGCATCTGATGCCTTGTGCTGTGACGTATCCTCCTCGGTGAGAAATTAATCCTTTGTGCCAAATTCAACATTCAGTTACATGACTCAAATTGAAAAAACAACACTGGCTTTGGTGGAGTTATCCCAGATTGATCCTGAGGTTGCTAAGAATAGATTTGATTTATGTAAATAGCTTGGTGTCAGGCACATTCTAGTGCTATAGACTTTTAAACAGAGGGGTAAGTAAGACCTTTTCATTTGAACAGGAATGAATGTTTTTTTCCAGTTCCATATCATACTTAGAAAGAGGTAGGTATGAACCAGCAAGGAAGGATACACATACTCCATTCCTTGAGAAACAGTAAATGATTTGGGCTTGACAAAAGCGTGATAGTGGCAGTGGGGTGTGGGAAGGGTTGGCCCTTCCTCTCTCAGGTGTAGCACACAAGTAAAGCTGCCCACCACCCGAACAGCTTTCAGGCTCTGTGGAAGGAGGCCTGTCCTCTCGGCAGGAATGTTCTTAGTAAAACAAGAGAAGCATTAGCAGAAGAATACAGGGAAGTTTTCACACCCATTAGCTCACCATATGTTTGGCTCTAGGCTGCAATTTCAGACCTTTATAACTCCTCCTTCATTATTTTCAAGGTTAAAATCCTGGAAAACTGTGGTTTAAGATAGCTAGGGACCATAATAGCCATGGTAAATCCTACCTACTAGAGATTTTTTTCCTTTTTTTAAAAAATTTTTTTAATCCTCTCCTCTCCTCTCCTCTCCTCTCCTCTCTCTGTTTGAAGGATATGAAGACTGTTACATTGCTTCTCTTCTATTCCCTGGCCCTCATTTCATTATTTCCTGCACCTTTGTGGGAGTGCCCAAGGGTGAGCCTAACAGTTGCTAAGAATAAGCCTCTCTCTGCTGATCATTTTGTGCTAATACGAGAGGGAAGGGGAGCCGAGTCTTTACCAATGGACTCTGGGTTACAGCCAGGATCAGTGCCTTGCAGCAGTAAGTGTAGGACTCAGAATGCTTCCTCTGGGTGCAGCAAAGCAATTTCCCTTACTTGGCTTCGTCTTCTCCAGCCCCTAACTCCAGAGGAAATGGGAAAATGAATTCCACACTCTCTGCCCAATCTGCAAGAGATGCGACATGTCTTAGTCCTGGGCTGAAACTGATGTGACACATGTTTCCCTGATCTGGGCAGATTTTGGATCTAACCCAGGGTTATTCTAATCAAATGTGGTTTCCAGAGAGAGGACTGCTTTTTAAACTGAACGTACTCTGAGACACAGGATGGTTTGTACCATTACCAGCAGGGAAAACAACAGTTCTCAAAGTGTGAATCACATGCATTCAAATCTCAAACAGCTTTGACTCCCTTCAAAGCTCTATAGACTAAAACTCAGCAACACCTCTTGAAAAGTTTTGGGAGTTTTTTTTCATTCTTTTTTACTACTGGTCAAATCAGTCTTTCCCTAATTAAGTCAATCTTTCCCTAATATTATTTTTTCAACTCAGCAGTTGATCCTGTCCTTCTACCATTTTATGTGTTTAGGAAAGGTGGAAAACATGTGCAGTGTGTCTGTCTCATGTAGACTGTGAGACCCAGCCAGTTCTGCTGCAGCTCACACTATGGCCATGTATTAGAGCACATAGTGTGGTAGGTTCTGGCCCGTAAATATTATTGCATAATAAAGATTAACATGTAATAACAAAAGTTGTAGATCCCTGATCTACAGAGATAGGGGGAAAACACAGACACATATACCTTTTTTTTCAAAGTGCTCAGAGGCTTCTATTGTGTAAGCTTCTTGCTTGTACAAGCATAAATCAGAAGAAATCACACACAAAGTTGTGAGAGCTACACTACTGTAAAATCACATATGTGTGAGGAAGTAAGTGGACTTAGAACCCTTCATTACAAATAAAGATTTCCCAAGGTTTCTGATTGCATTCCTGGTTTTGATTCTATAGAAAACTAATGATATTTCAAATCTGTATTACAGTATTATTCTCTAGACCAGTAATATTACATTTAACTGAGTTATTTAATGACTGCTCAAGTGGTGATTTTGGTTTCAGGTAAAGTAGTATTGGCCTCCAGCAATGCCTTAGGCTAAAAGCATCATATGTTAGTAAAAAAACATTAACCTGCCCCTCAAACCTCCTCATTATTACACTTACAGTCCTGTAAACCAACCTCTGAGCACCTGGAGTTGTAACAGAGGGAGTTTTATTGTTATTTTTGTGTTCTCTTGAATATTAAAAAGAAAATGTACTGGGAAAAAACTACATATAAGATATTACTAGATATAAATTCTAGGCGGATGGGTTATTTTCCACTTCACAATGTTTGCTGTATTACAAGAATAAAGTTTTGATCAGAAAAAAAAAGAACTAATGTGTTTATGCAGGTACTGAATAGTAAAGTGAATTAAGTAGAGAATGTAAATCTTCTTCTGGCTTCGGAAGTCATTTACAGACTTGGTAGCATGAGATTCCTGAGGGTGCAGACTTCTCATTTGGAGAGATTTTGGTCAATCAGTGAGATATCACTTGAGCCTAGTAAAGTGCCCCTTTCATCATTTACCTTTAAGCTTTCCCTTGTTTCACAGCATCCATATTTCTCAAAAGAATTGGATAGAAAAATTTCCTGTGTTAATTGCTCTTAACTTCTCTTTCTTCTACTGATTGGTGGGGCTGGATACAGCAAATGCTGCAATGTCTAGCACACACAGACTCCCTTTCCTCAGTGCACTGGTTGACAGCTGCTCTGCAGAAGAAACCTTCTGTGGCTGATGTTCGGTCCCATTCCCATGGGGGCCAGATCTCTGCAGCCCCTGTGCAGGAGTCATGTGTTCTTGGCATAACAGCAGTGATGGCCCTGTTGACGGTCCTGACCAGCAAATGTGTTTGTGCCACTGCTCTGCTGGCTTCTCATGCTGCCATCCATGAGCTAAGGGCCATGAGGAGCATAGTGGAGACACTCAGTTGCCCTCCACAACTGAGAAGGTAGGAGTAGATCCTACCAAGGTAGGTAGATCCCTACCTTGAAGTTAGGCCCACTGGGGAGACAGCTATAGACACACTTGAATGGTCTCCAGTCAGACTAGGTTAAGCCTGAAGATGGACTGTCTCTTGACCTTTCTTTGTGGGCACAACATCATGTGAATGCTGGGCTGCTGCTTAATGACCTGTGGCTGCCATCTGACGAGGCTTGATGGGAGCTCTAGAGTTGAGGGTAGGACTTGATGACTTGAGCTGTGGTTTGCTGTGCCCCACAGTCTCTTGGGTGACATAGTTATGCTCAGAGGCTAATGTACCTGGTGTGGGATGAGGTTTCCTGGGGTCTGCCCTACACTTGGAAAGGGCATTCAGGCTGAGATCTTCTTTAGGCATTTCTGAGATGTGAATCTTGGTGAGACAGACTTTCTGACCTGCTGAGGGCATTTGACTCTCACCTCTCTCTCCTGCTCTTACCTTCCTTTTATCTTCTGCTTTGCACTAATTTTATTTAGGACTTCTGTCACTGCTGCAGTAGCGGACTTAACCAGTACTGAAAGAACCATCCAGATGTGCCCTTTAATCAGCTTTTGTATGGTACCAGTGTAAAAACCTCCCATTAAAGGTTTTAGGTTTAAATGCTGTTACTGTCCCATTCTGTGTTATTCTAGTCAGGAATGTTTCTGGGGAGAAGAACTTCCCTCTTGGCAAGCCACACCTCACACTACATTAATTTTCCCTGAAGTTTTGTCCACCGTATTTTGGGCTTCACCAGTAGTTGCAGATCCAAAGTTCCTCCTGTGGTTTCAAAGCCTCAGACCGAAGTTGAAAACATGGAGCTCAGCTGTTTATATACAAAATCAAATATGTAGCCACTCTGATGAAACAAGACCCAACTTGTATTTGCACCAGGCATTAGCATAACTTACATTCACTCCTTTTGACTGATAACATTAAAAATCCCCCAACAAAAAGGACCACAAGGACTTTGAAAAGACTGTTTCAAATACCACAGATGACAGCTGCAATGATTCAAAAAATGGAATCAATTTATCATTAGTTATTAATTACCAAATAACTCTATTTTCTTCTTATCCTTCATATAGCTTAGACTTTTGCATAATTAGGTTGAAAAATGGAGACAGAGTGGGTCTTGCATTTAGATGACAAAGTCAGTATTCACTCAGAAAACTGGTAAAGATTTTTGGGAGAACAAGAAGTTTAGGGGGGTTACATTAGAGAAAGGAAAAGCAGGCAGGTAGGCAAGCTTCGGTCTCTTTTAAACAGAGAGAAACTTGTCACAGGACAGTTTTAAGTTGTATGCAACTGCAGTGTTCTGTTTTGTCAACTGTTTTTACACAAAGCTCCAAACATTGTAAAAATCTGTTTTCCTTCACACCTAGCATCGCTACAAGCTATATTGTAACCACATTCACAGTGTGTTAGAGCCTGCCTCGGGGTTCCTTCGCAGCAGGTTTCAGCTGGAATGATTCTTTTTGTTTTTTATAATAATCACTCTATTCAAATGGAACAATCAGTACAAAAAATTATCACAAGCCATCTTGGATAGAAAAATCCTGCCACAATAAACATGTTGAATGTTTTACAATAAGACATCAAAAATGGTGATCGAGGCTGAATAACTGCTTAGAGCCATGCTTTGGAATACGCCTGTTACAGTATTGTTTGACATTTGGTAGTGAAAGAGCATCAATTCCCAGTCATGACAGCTGAGACAGGGACTTAGTCATAATCATCTTCAAAGTAGATGCTGTGAACTGGCCTTCCCCTTGAGAGACAGTCTGCATCCCTGTCAGGGATACCCCCAGACAACCCCTCCAGCCCTACAGGCTAGCATGCAGCTGCTGTAGTACTGGACACACAGACCCCTGTGTACCCTGCTCAGGCACTGATTGTGTCCCAGGCTACCCAGGCTGCCTCAGGAGGAAGCCTGAGCAGTTCTGATGGGCATTTTGGAGGAGGATCAGGTAGAGAAATGTGGAATATTTTGATGAGCAACAATGGTTTATGCAGCTTCTGGTAAGGCTGCACCCACTCTATCGCTTGGTGCAGAGTGCTGGCAGCTGAATACCTTTTGTGATAACACAATTAGCTGTGAAAAAACAGCATTTATATTTTTTTTCTGATTATTGCTAACCTCTCAAATTAGTTTCTCATTTGTTGTCCACTCTGGGTGGAACACATTCTCACTCTGATCCCATTTTTCTGAGCATAGCCATGTCCTTCTGCAGATCTTCACCTGCTCACCTGCTGTGTTCCTACCTCACACTTCTTAATATTCATCCTTTTTCTGAAATACTAAAAGGGAACTTCATTGCCTTGGAACAATGTTTATGTCAAACAAATCAGTGTACGATTCCGTGTTAAGAACTGAGCAGCACCCTCCCAGGCCAGTGGGGTCTTTGACTCCCAAGGGGCAGTTCCTCAGGGAGACACTCAGGAGGTGAGCAGGACAGGACGTGAAGAATTGGTACAGGGAGTCAGTCTGACTCAGAACCCCAGTGGGAATGCAGCTTCTCCGTGTTTACAAGTGTTGAATATGTTAACACTTGAGGTTCAGTCCTTGCTCCAATGTTTCTCTGTGCTCAGTCAGGCAACAGACTACAGAAGCAGGGTCATTTGCAGGATTAGCACTGCAGGTAGAATCTATGAAGGTGGGATCTATGAAATCATCTTTTAGGTGACTTGCTCTGAAGAGAAGAATTTTTGATATATAAATGGAGAAAATAAGTGAGGGAGCAGATAGCCACGTTGCCCAGTAAACTTGGGGAACTGGTGAGGACAGCTGAGAGAGGTTTCACACTCCTTTACCCTTTAGGCACATAGTCCTGCAGAACACACGGATCTTGGTTTCTTTCCTCTTGGTAGACTGAATTTTACCCTGGTGCCTGCTAGGAGTTCGCACAGCCTTACAAGGGGGCCCAGATGGCAAGGTGCCCTGGTGTTCATGCTGCGGCGACATCTGAGTGTTCTGCAAAGGTTCAGGGAACTTCTCAGACCCTTTTGGGACCCAGTCTGGGCTAAAAGGAAAGGCAACCAGAGCCAGAATGGGATGTAGGAGATGTGCAGTAGTAGTCATGAAGCCAGAACATATTCCTGAGACTATATAAAGAGACAGCAGCTGGATACTACAGTGACAAAAGGAAGTAGGAACTACTCAGCAAAGCTAAATACATGGATTTTATACAAGGTTTGATAATCTTCAGTCACATGTTTCAGCATCCTCAATAAGAGCCTGGTCCTCAAGATGTGTTGCAGCCGTCCCTTGTGCAAGGTGTCCCCCAAAGGTGTTCTCCTGAGCACGAAGAGGAGCTTCATCAGTCACCCTGTGGTTCAGGAGAAGTTGAAAATGGCATGTCTTTGCCCTAGTGACCCCTTTCTATCCTCTTTCTAAGGTTTACTGGGGGAGTTGATACTAGTCCAAAGCATTGGGTATAGGTCACAGGCTCTCTTTCATTGCAGCGGGGGTGTTTGCATGCTGGTTTCTCTTGGGCTGATGTAAGTACCTCCAAAGCAGGTGTTACCAAATATATTTCTTAACAAAATAGTGTCTGATACTAGATTATCCTTCAGAGGTTAGTAGTGGACTGCATTAATATATGAACTTTGTGCTTGCATTTGACAGCTGATTGATTAAAGTAGTAATTACCCTGTGCCTAAAGCCCAAGTGGGGCCCTTATAAGCACAGCAGGATCCTGTGTTGTGCCTGTGGAGCAGCCTTGTAGCCATATCTGGACTCTACTTTTGAGGTTTCTATCAGAATAAAGATATGAAATGCCAACAGGAATGTCTTTTTTCCCCCCTCTTTGTGTTAGAGAAATCTGAGCTGTATAGGATCCCTCGGTCCTGGCTTCCTCGGTGTTCCCGTATTGGGCATGAGTTGTGTTTCTGCTGATGCAGTGTCTTCTGAGTTGTCTCCTGGTGTAGATTGCTGCGTGTTTCACAGGAAAGCAGATAAATGATACCAAGTCATTGAGCTTATAAGTAGCACACTGGCAACCCGCCACTAAAATATAAATACATTAAATGTACTGAAGGAAATGTTCATTCTGTTGTTTAGCTTTGGACATGCCCCAGTTAGGTAAATTTAATCTTCTTGAGGGTTGTTGCGTTACAGCTGAATGAGATAGGCTGTTATCTTATTACTAATCTTTCTGTCATTCAGGGTTCGTGTTCTGGCATTCATGGTGTGAAGTGTACTTACCCAAGAGCGGTCCTAGGAGTGTTTTCCAAGGGAGATGAAGGTGCGTAGGGGATCTGTTAGCACCTTGCAAGTTTTGACCCTTTATCTTGGTTATGTTCATGTTCCTTGTCAGTCACACCACTACTGGTCAACCTCCTATGGGATAGATATGTACAAAATGGTGGCTTTGCCTACGTTTGTTAGGAAATGTCTGAAACTTAACCTTGCAGCATTTGTTTTCTTTATGGATATTTCTGCTGCAGTTTCTTCCAAAATCCCTGGCTGTGCCTCTGCTGCTGTTGAGGTCAGGGAGAAAGCTCCTGCTGACTCCAGGATGAGCAGGGGCCAGTGTTAAGCAACAGATCCAAAGCCGATGGATTGCATTAAAAAGGAGTCTCTTCATTGTTTTTCAGTGGTGCTGGGTCAGGCCCTCCTACAGCATTAATGCTTGTGACTAATCCCACTGAAACCCAGGGAGCTGCTCCCATGGGTAAGGGCTACCAAATACAACATGCAGCGTCAACAAGTACTTTGCATCAGTTTAGCTGTTCTCTTTGTTGTACAATGAAGGGAAAGGATGAGATAGGAAAAGGGAAGCAGGAATACATAAGCAGAGAGATACTGAGCTGGTTGTGAAGAACAGTGATGTTCTGTCCAGAATGCAAGCGCTTAAAAAAATGTGACATCAGCTGTGTATTTTACAGATAAGAAAATGTTATTTTATTGAAGGGAAAGATATATATATTTCACCTATCACATCTGAACTAATCAGAGTAGGCTTTTAGAAGAAGTCTGTAATTACTCTGGGCATGTCATTAGTTAGATATAAAATGAATGATACTGCTCCGTTTTATTACCTCTAGTGATATAGCCATTTGTATCATAAATTCATTGACCTCATCTTAAATGATCAATTCTGTAAGACAGACTTGATTCATTAATTCTTAAGTGACATTTTTTTCTCCTCTAGTAATTTCCTCTTCGTTGTGGAGACTGTTTTTCTACTTTTTAGTATGATATTATGAGGTGTCATATTACCTGTTAATGACATACACTTTTTATAGTTTTATCTTAACTAAGCAACACAGAGTGATTGCTTATATAAATAAAGAGGAAAGAAAGAAAGAAAGAAAGAAAGAAAGAAAGAAAGAAAGAAAGAAAGAAAGAAAGAAAGAAAGAAAGAAAGAAAGAAAGAAAGAAAGAAAGAAAGAAAGAAAGAAAGAAAGAAAGAAAGAAAGAAAGAAAGAAAGAAAGAAAGGAAAGAAGAAAGAAAGAAAGAAAATAATGAAATGCATGCAATGTAGTAGATAGACATTACTCACTGATGTTAGCTTCAATATTTTGAGCTGTTTCATGAAATCAATGAAATAATTATTGGATATTTGGTCTTTCCAGGATGTTCAGAGCAACAGATTTGCTACCTTCAATTTCCATGGCTTTAATTAATTCTATCTAGTGATAAAATATACAGAAGGGTCTGTGATCAATATATGAGTGAGGCAGGCAGACTTCAGAGTTTCTTGTTCCTTGGTGAATTACTGAAAACAAGAGAAATCAGTAGAGAATTTCTAAGCGGGATTTCTAAATATTTTACCAAGGAAAAGAAAATATTTGTTGAGCCAGGAGAGATACAGAAGCCCACTGGAGATAAACAAATCAATACCTCAATATTACAGTGATGTGTTCCACTGAATTTTTCAAATGACAACTAATCAAATTAAATTATTAGAAAATCTACCACAATTTTTCGTCAAGCTGTTTAATTGAAGTCACTGATAAGGCTCTTCCTAGAAAGATAAGGAGGCTGGGTTTACTCTCGTATTTCTCAGGTGCTTCTTTGGCAGTGGGCTTACAAGGTAGCTTGTTTCCTTGGCCCAAAGGAAAAGCAAATCTTCACTGCAGCTGCATCTGAAGTCCTGCTCCATCCCTTACTGCAGCCACGCCCCTGAGGCCAGTTTCCTCCTTGTCTTTCCCCTGCAGGCAGACAGTGGTGGGCCAGGGTGGGCTTCAAACTGCTCCAGCCTGCCTCAGGAGCTGTCTGGGAGCTCCTGGTACCTCTTTGTGCAGCTCCTGTGGTACATGTGCAGACCCCCTGCCTCTTTGCCATGCTTTGGGGCAAGAGCGTACCTTCAAGTAGCAGGAGTGTAGTGGACTACATTCTGAGTCCATACATGCAAAACATACAGCATTTTGTGGCTATAGCAATGAGCTCTTGATCAAAACTTACTTTAAGGTAAATTCAGCAACTTTACTGAATTTAGTACCTCATTAACTTGTAGCGTAGAGTCACAAATTCCCCTTTTGTCTGCTTGGAAAACAGTGGCAATCCAGAAAATTTCAGGAGGTTGAATAGAGCATGTTTCCATCATGTGAGCTGACTTGCCAGGTGGGTGGCAAAACCCATACCCATGCCAAATCCCTGGGATGGTTCAGTGCCCACTGCTGCGCCTTGGCATGATTTGCGGTGATGGGTTGCTCAGCTTCTGTGCTGTATGTTATGGCCACTGGACCTTCCTGCAGAGAGCAGAGAGAGAGCTGATGCCTGGTAAAATCCAGGAGCCGTTAGAAGTGGGGATGCCCCCTCTTTGCCCTGCTTGGTGCACTCCTGTTTTCCCATCTGCCCCACACTTGGGGGGATGCCTGCACTGTGGCAGTGTAGGCACTTATCTCAACCCTTCTGTGTGTTTGACAGCCTTTTTTGTTCACATTTTTTAGGGTGTGACATCATCACTGTGCGTTCAATGCAGGTCTGGACTTGTTTGTAAAGCACCAGGAAATTTTCTTTCTTGCATGGGGCATCATGCTGGAAGTACACTCTTCCTAATGCCACATGCACCTAGCAGCACCAGCATCCTTTGTGCTTTATCTCACATGGCACAGTCTTTGTGTGCCCAAGCTAAAAATCTGGATCCTGCATTCCCAAACTTCAGGGATGATTTAATAGTTGTTACTTCTTGACTGCTTGTAAATCAATTATTCAGTTTGATTTAAATGTTGGGATAAAAGAGAGGGAGTGTGTATGTGAATGGGAAGGGGAGGCAGGGGGGAATCAACAACAACCTGACTGGATAACCAAAAGGTTGAGAAGTTAAATGGGCTAATGGCCATAGCATATATTGTGTGTGCATGTGTGGATATATATATATATAAAAGATATATTACTGAAAACTCAAAAATGTCACCACTGTTTATATTAAAGGAAAGCTGAGAGTTAAATGAGATGGGTAATCAGATGCCCAACATATGTTGTTTTGAATTGTTTATATGGCCAATAGTTATTAAAATTAATTATCCTTTTAATGCAATCTTTTCACAATCATGGTCTTCTTTAGAGTTTCTTTGCTGAGCTTTTCTTTCTTTGTACAAAAGATATAGTGATTTCAAAACAAGATGAGCTCTTTGGAAAAGGCAGAACAAACAATACCAGAATATATTCTGACATGGTCATAGGCTCAACATGCTGATAGAAAGCACCAAAAGTCTCTGTCAGTGGAGTATTTTGAGAACTAATGTAAATGACAAAAAAGGGGGAGTTTTGTGTGTGTAAAATCCTGTCAAAAAAGTGAGGCACTGAAAAATCTGACATCTGTTTATCTGTTTATAGCTATGGCAAGATTACTCATATTAATTCTTGTTTAAAATGCCATATGAAGGAAAGGCATTTGTGCAAACAAGAGTCATATTTGAATTGTAGATCATGTCTTCACCATCTGTGAGAGCTGTTGGTGTTGCAAAATTAATGTGTTAATGAAATCACAATAATTTCTCTGAAGTAATGGATTCTGAAGCCTAGAATGACTATTTTTTGAACTTTGGTGTCTAGTGGTTTACAACTGGGAAAACCTTTCACAGCTTAATTAGTTCTGCAGCCTTATTTAAAAAAAAAATTGGCTATGCCTCCACCACACCAATAGTAACATAGGAAAGGATTAAAGGAAAAGAAGAGAAACAAAATTAAAATGAGTCTGCAATACAAACTTTTTGCTGTAGTATTTGAAAAGTTGCTAAACAGGTCCTTGCTTGCCAAGAAGTTTTACTCAAAGTGACTTGTACATAAGAGTGGGCAAACAGCTCAGAAAATAATTCCAGCTTGCTGAAACATCAAAAATTGGGACTATTTGAACCTTACACAAATATCCTGACTTTTTCCAATTTTCTCCTTGGAACGAAGGGCAAAGAATGAATGATGCTTTTTGCTTCATGATGCCATTTCAAAATATCACACTCTTTCCAACTTATTATTTGATACCCTTAATAGAATACTAAATGTTACTGTATGCTGCAGTTTAGCAGAAATGGTTTGCATTCATTTCCAGCAATTTTCTGAGTCCTTTTCCGGTTATCACACTCTCTGTATAATATGGCATCTCAGATGGCACAAGCATGCATAGTTTACCACTGAGGAGTAATCACAGCCATACTTACATGTATTTTGCATACTTACATATGCATGTTGTAACAGTTTATACCAACTGAGGATTCTTCTCTGGTTTAAGATATATAATGCATTGTATAAGAGATCATGGGAGCCAGAAAAGGGAGTGGCATTCAGCTCACCAGTATGTTGGGAAAAAAAAAAAAAAAAAAGCGCAGTTTTCACAAAGGTGACTTTTTTCCCTGTTAGAAAAATAATGTATTTAGCAACTGAAACATTTTAAAATTATGCTATGAAGAGAAGATTGCTTTTCTTACCTGATTTGATTTTATTACTGTGTTGTAGGTATGTGACTGGTGTAAGCACATAAGACACACAAAAGAGTATCTGGATTTTGGGGACGGGGAAAGAAGGCTTCAGTTCTGCAGTGCAAAATGTCTCAATCAGTACAAAATGGACATTTTCTACAAAGAGACACAGGCCAATCTTCCAGCTGGACTGTGCAGTACATTACATCCTCCAGTCGAAAATAAAGCAGAAGGCACTGGGGTGCAGCTGCTGACTCCAGATTCTTGGAATATACCGCTAGCAGATGCTCGGAGAAAAGCCCCATCCCCAGCGTCTGCAGCTGGCCAAATTCAAGGTCCTGGGCCATCAGCGTCTACCACTGCCTCTCCGTCTGACACTGCCAACTGCTCTGTCACTAAAATCCCCACACCGGTTCCCAAACCTATTCCCATCAGTGAGAATCCAAATATTCCACCAGTTTCTGTCCAGCCACCTGCTAGCATTGTGCCTCCAATTGGTGTCCCACCTCGCAGTCCTCCAATGGTGATGACAAACCGTGGGCCAGTTCCTCTGCCCATATTCATGGAACAGCAAATTATGCAGCAAATCCGTCCACCGTTTATTCGTGGGCCACCTCACCATGCCTCAAATCCTAATAGCCCTCTGTCAAATCCAATGATTCCTGGAATCGGTCCCCCACCAGGTGGTCCCAGAAATATGGGTCCCACCTCTAGCCCCATGCACAGGCCAATGCTTTCCCCCCATATTCATCCTCCCACAACACCTACCATGCCTGGGAATCCTCCTGGCTTGTTGCCACCTCCACCCCCCGGAGCTCCTTTGCCCAGTCTTCCCTTTCCCCCTGTCAGCATGATGCCAAATGGTCCTATGCCTATGCCACAGATGATGAACTTTGGATTGCCATCCCTTGCCCCACTGGTGCCACCTCCAACTCTACTAGTGCCATATCCTGTCATAGTCCCTTTGCCTGTTCCTATCCCTATTCCCATCCCCATCCCTCACATCAATGACTCCAAACCCCCCAATGGCTTCTCCAGCAATGGTGAAAGCTTCATTCCGAGTACCTCCAGTGAGACGCCTGGGGCAAAGCCAACCAATAGCTCTTCATCCCCTCGAGAGTCAAAGCAAGGATCGTCTAAATCCTCTGACTCATCGCCGAGCTGCTCAGGCCAGTCCCTTAATCAAGCTCAAGTGCTTCAGGAGCACAGTAAAAATGAAGTTGTTGACTTGACTGTCAGACCTAGTAGTCCAGTGAACAGTAAGTTTGGTTTTCCCAGTGTGCTACAGGGTCCACAGGATGGTGTGATAGACCTAACAGTAGGCCACCGGTCTAGGCTGCACAATGTTATCCACAGGGCTTTACATGCCCAAGTGAAAGTTGAACGTGAACCTAACAGTGTTGTAAATTTGGCTTTTGGTAGCTCAGACAAAAGGAACTGCAGTGACTGCAGGGACAACTGCAGCCCAGTTGATTCAAAAACATTACCATGTGGTGATGGAACTCACTGTTGTCCTGTCTCCTTGGCCTCTGGTACGCCAGGACTGGAAGCTGGTGCAGCGGTGTGCAACGTCATTGTGAATGGCACAAAGAGCACAGAGGGTTCCAAGAACCCAGAGCCGCCCCAGGAGCCAAAAAAGCCCCAGCCCCAGGAGGAGCTGGCGGTGAGCGAGCTGGAGTCTGTTAAGGAGAACAACTGTGCATCAAACTGCCACCTCGAGGGAGATGCTGGTAAGAAGACTGGGGAAGAGCCCCTTGCTGGGGGAGACAAACAGGACCCGAACCTTAACAATCCAGCAGATGAGGACCATGCATATGCTTTGCGGATGCTGCCCAAGACAGGTTGTGTGATCCAGCCTGTGCCAAAACCAGCAGAAAAGACTGCTATTGCACCGTGCATTATCTCAACGCCAATACTCAGCACAGGGCCAGAGGATCTGGAGCCACCATTGAAAAGGAGGTGTCTCCGAATTCGAAATCAGAATAAGTAAAGGTTTGTGTAATCACTACTGCCTTCTGTGTGAATAGAATTGAGTATTTTCAGGTATGAGGTCAAACTCATGTGGATGTGACTGTTATGAAACAAAAAGATACAAATTCCAATTTATCAGCACTTTCAGCAAACTATTGGTATTTTTGTTTTAACATTGTTCTTTGTGTTGTTGCATCTGTACTTGTCAGTACTCCATCCATCAGCAGCCTCATTACACTTTTGCTCACAGAACATTTCGTGATGGTGCTGGCTGTGAAGTTATTGTGCTGTGTATGTCAAAGTCAGTGGTTTTTTTGCCTAGAATATGGTTTAGGTCTGGGCCATTAATCTGCTTACTTATTCCAGCTGAGTTGCACAGCAACTCAAGCCTTCATGATGATGATTTAAATTGCCCTGCAGAATAGCATAGAGCAGGAGGGCCCAGCTGCTTCCCGCTAGCTCAGATCCAGTGGACTTAACAAATGGTCATCTCCAACCATCTTTGGTCTGCCTCCAGATTGCACCCTGACTTTCTGCTAGGCTATTCTTTCTGAACAGCAATCAATCCCCTCTCCCTGAGCTTTCCTTTCTTTTGTGTTGGTGCTTAGAGACTGCCTGCTGTTTGGGACCTGCCCACTGTAGCTGATCACAGCAAAACATCTGCCACAGGACTTTACTCCCTTACCTGAGGTATCTGCCTTGGGTGCAAGTCTTCCACCTTAGAAAAGTAGCTGAGGTTTCCCCCAGCTCTGCAGTTGGTATATGTGTGTGATTCCTGGTAGGGCTGCAAAGCAAGGCAGAGATATGGGTAACTCTACCTAAAACCATGGTTTGTCCAGGGACGATGCTCCAGATGCAGAAACATTTCATCCATAATTCCCAGCCTACTGAATCCCTCTGATAAAATCACATTTTTTTTTAAACTCCTAGTTTAGTATACGTCTGATGTTTCAAAGCTGTGAGCAATAAGCTGTTAAGGAATCTTCCCTGTCCCACCATCCAAGAGCCACTCTTGCAGTCACTCTTACACTACCTGAGCTAGGACCAAAGCTCCTCTGCACCAATACACCCCACACTCACACACAGCCAGACCAGGTTTCCTTACCAGCTCGACTCATAGCAGAGGCTCAGACATCCAGATCCTTAAAATAGTTCAGTCATGGCTCTATATCCTTACAGTCTAAATGCAGGAAAGTCTGGGGGTTGTAGGCTCCCACCCTATCTCTGAATGTCTGGTCCCCTGGCTGGGCCTCAGGTTCCTGTGCCCTTTGTTATGCAAAGGGTTGGCAGTTCATAGCCTCTTACCTAGAGATTGGGCTCCAGAGCTCAACCTGTAGCTTGCGCTGCACTGCGTACCGAGCTACATGCACTAAATGTACTTTTTAACAAAACTAATGTAATTGCATTTGTTTAGAGTCACAAGCTTGGAGAGCTTCTTTCAGGAAAAGGGGAAATGGTGGGTGTTGTAAGAAATCTGTTCAGCAGTAAAATACTGATGGTTTGCAGGATGTGGCTTGGTGATGTGCCAGATTTCGTTACAGTCCGTGAAATATTCTGTAGCCTCCAGTAAATCCCTGTCTCTGGTAGTACAAATAGTGCAGCGGTGTTTGGAACCTACAGCCATAGACAGCAGCAGCATGCGGTGGAATCTGGGCCACTGCAATGTCTCCCTGCTCCATCAGTGTAGGATAAGTGCACCGTCAAAGATACATAGTATAGTCAGGACTGCTGTTTTATTTGTTAAAATTGCATTCCCTGTGCTGATTGCAGTGCCAGAAACATTACTTCCCTTGATCACAAACGGTATTTGTTTACTTTCTTCAGTAGAACACAACCGTTATTCTTTGCTCTTCACATGTGCTGACACATTTAAAAGATCCATTAGTAAGAACAGAGGACAGCTATAACATTCTTGGAGTAAAACCCAATATATACAAAATCTCAGAAGTCAAATGAATATTGAAAATCTTTACACATTCTTACCAGTGGGGATCCCCCTACCCACCTCTGAGGTATGGATGGACTACATGTACCTCAGCAAAGAAATCATTATTGCAAACCCTAGTGTTGCCTTTGGAGCTTGAAAGATTATCTTCATAAATATATGCATGCTTCTGTCTAGGGGTAGTGATTTGATTTAGTGAGAAGGCCACTATTTGGCTGTATCTATCCTTTTTATTTAATTTTAGGAGAGCTGTCATTAACCTCCTTCCTTTCCTACCTTGTTCAAGCTCTTCATAGCTGTTTGTTTTAAGCTAGTGCTAGGAGACTTGCACATTTGTGTGCTTATGCTGTAGTCAAAGAAAGGCTGATTCTTAGCATCTATACCTGCTTGTCTGGAACATCTAGGCTGCAGCAATACCACCTCTGTGAGGTCCCAATCCCAAGAGAGGTTTAGTATTCAGAACCAAAACCAAAACCTCAGAGAGAGTTCTGGCTTCACCGAGTTAGGTATTTTTGCCTGTTGATGTGACTATACATGATATCACCTCACGGATGGTATTTGCCAGAGAAAGTGGGCAAACTGAACAAGCTGCATTGGAAAGACAAGAAGGATGCTTTATCACTCAGTTACTGTCCTCAGCAGTTTGTATTCTCTAAATGTATTCCCTAAACTGCCACTATGGTCATCTTCAAGAATAACCATTTTCCCACTTACCGAGAGTTTTACGTATTCCTTTGTCTCAGTGTGAGGGTTGTCTTACAGGAAAGTTTTCAGGTTGTCAGCAAGATTAATCTGACCTACTACAGACATATGGAACAAAGACACAGCTGAGCTAATTGTCTAAACTCTCTTTAAAAATCAACCTAGAGAAGCAGACACTTCGAGCTGAGCTCATCCTGAAGTCAACAACTAAGATGGCTCAGACGAATTTTGCCCATGGAGCGCCTATTTCTCCCTGTTGTGAAAGAAACTTAGGGTGACTGGCACAGAAATAGATGTCCCCATAGACACTGAAAGTTAAAAAGCCCAGCCTAGGTTTCTGCCATACTTCTGGGATTTGTGCAATGGTTGTGCATGGTTGTGATGATTATTAGGCAGTCTGTATTCATCCCCTCCTTCCTCTAGAAAAAGAAAAGAAGTAGTCTCTATGCAGAAGAGATGTCAGACCAGGTCCTTATGTGCTTCAAGGGAAAGAGGATACCCCAGATACTCTGCAGAAATAAACAGCATGGTAACCATCTCATTCCAGTGGGTACCGCAGTGAAATGCTGGTTGGTTTTGAGCCTCTCAAGGCACGCACAAGTGATTTATGCAGCTCTGATGACTGATTTGAGGTGAGGACTCTGTGGTTTCATGGACAGCCCTCTTTTCATTATTGCTGGTCGTAGCCAGTCTGAGGGAGCAAGGGGGCTGCTTGGATTTCTGCCCTCCCTACCTATAAAAACTGCACAAGGCTCATCCTGTGTCCATGTCTATACAGAGGGGGCAAGCAGGATGAGGAGAACATGGATGCAACCTCTTGCACTGCAGCCCAGACCTCTGCTGTGCCCACGAGCTTGTTCTTCCTGCCGAGGCCTAGGGAAACATGGAGATAAAACCCTGCCCCTTTGGCCATCTGGGTGTGGGGAGCATCCCTCAAAACTCCCAACCCTATAAAAATTTTGATAAAATACAAAGGATGTAGCAACTGCACTAAAATTATGTTGACTAGGGTCCTTAGAGGTTTGTATTGGTTGCACTGGCCATGCTAACCTTGGAGACAAAAAGTCCAGCAAATTGTCTTTTCTTGCTTGCTTCTCACCTACCCTAAGTGGAAAATCTGAACATATTGCCTTAATGGATTTTATTTCCCATCAAATTGTATGACAAGAAGGAAATTAGCCAAATATTTTTATGCCATGGTTCTGGACAGACAGCTTGAATTCATATAATAGCAACATGTACTCTCTAAAAAGGAATCAATGCAAGTGTGACCTTTTCGGGCAAATCGCCAAACTCTGGGTTATTTAATGTACCAATTACTTGATTATTGGAAGTGCTAATCAGCAACATAATCCTTGATGTTAAAGTTTAGTCTCTGCATCAGGATGTGGACTGTCAAGTTGTTCTAGCTTGATGGAATTTGAAGAACTAAGAAAAGATGTCTCAGGGCCTACCTCCTACTATGATAAAGAAATGAAGCTAGGAAGAATATTCTGTTGAGTGTTATTTTTTCAAGTTTGAGCAATGTGAGTTTCTAAAATTAACAGTGTTAACATTGCCTGCCTACATGCTTTATGCCCTGGCAGGATCAGTTTTTAACCCTCCAGCTTTGATGTTGAGGTTTCCTAAAGCAAATAAATGAAAACACTGGCATCTGCTTGGATTTAACATGATAGTTATGATAAACTAAATTAGAAAATTAAGTGGCGCATGCTAAACTCACAAGTAGCTTCTGTGTGTGTGTTTGTATGTTGACTAATACTATGATGGGGACAGAGTGACAAGAAAAGGAAGGAATTTTTCTGCTTGTGTCAGCAGAATTTCTTCCAGAAGTAATGGAAATAGTAGCCACCTACAGAGCCAACCTGTATGTCCTGAGGTCAGCGTCTGCCAAGCTATAGGCCAAACCTTCATCTGTCTAGTCCATGCATTGTAGTTGTAAAAATATACAGCATGCAGAACACTCTAGTTCAGAGCAGAAAAGTAATATATATCCCACTGCGAGCTCCTCTGCCCACAACGGTCCAGCACAAGATTTCCTGCTTTGGTCAGGATTCCTGAGGCAAGGGGCATACCTATTAACCTTCTTTTCTGCCCTAAGAGATTTTATCTCTCCCCTGTCACTGTAGCATCCATCTACCAACATCTTACCCTTCTCTGCTTGCTATGGTCAGGACAGAGTTTGACCTTAAAGATATACTTGAAAACAGATTTTCTATATTTAAATACATTTCTATGCTAATCATCTTTATTGACACTATTATGGGACAGACCCTTAGCTAATTTTTACTGGATATAGTTCCACTGATGCTAAACTAATTTAAATCAGCAGAGTAATTGGACTCATACACCTAACACCTACTCTTCTGCTTCAGAAGTTTTCCTTCACCTGGCTTCTTATGAGCCTACAGAAATTTTCCATTTATCCAAAGGGGTAGAGAAGAGACTGCTAACATCACAAAGTCTTAAACACATTTGCTGGGAACTGAAGCTTTGCCTCTG
This sequence comes from Serilophus lunatus, assembly GCA_013399895.1. NCBI lineage: Eukaryota > Metazoa > Chordata > Aves > Passeriformes > Eurylaimidae > Serilophus > Serilophus lunatus. Next base: position 873,388 of record VXBA01004365.1, on the reverse strand, counting down.
AGAGCAGCCTGTCTCTAGCTACGTGGTCTTATGTTTCAAAATGCCTGTTGTACCTTCTCAGGTATATTAAATCAGAAAAAGGATTTCCCAGGGAAAGAAAAAAAAAAGGAAAATTGAAAAAAAAAGAAAGCAAAAAAAGATTCTCAAAATGATGAAGTATAAAATTACATACTTCCACAGTATCTTTCAGCTCCCACATCTTGCTGCCGGGGTGTGGGAGTGCTAACTTCCGTCTCAGTGGCAGTAAATAGCAGGCTCACGGTATGCTGCCATAGATTACTGCACACTCTTTGAGTCAAAGGAGCAAGTGCTGATTTCTGATGGCCTCCTCCTGCTTTTCTATAAAACCTCCTAGGACATATGTTTCAAATATGAAATCTGATTCTTGACCCCAATTTAGAAAATTACCACACTTGGTCTGATTTGTAAAGGTAATGAGCATCTAGGGCTGTTTGCTAAGAAAACACATGGCCAGAATTTCAGGCAGCAAGAAAGGCCATGGCTTCATTGACACACCCACAGAAATCTGCAGAAGCTGTGACTCCTGGAGACTGTAACCAACCTGACAGCTCCCAGGACCTGAGACCCCTGACTTCATAGAAGATTTTGGTGCTTACTTGTCATTATTAGTTCTAATTGTCTCATGCATTTAAAATTATTTGAACTGAACTAAACATTTAATCCATGTCATTCTCTTTGCTGGTACAACCCACATTCACATTGAAACAATGACTCATAATTCTTTGCCAGACTTTAATGACTGATCAGGCACTTTTATACACATATGGACTAATGCTCCTCCTATTTAAGTTGGTTCAAAGCAAATTTGGCTGTATTCAAGAGTTTTAAGTGTGAAACAGCCATATGGGGAGACTCTAGGTCCCCATGAGCCTCTTCTGCCTTTGAGCTACCAAAATCAGTGGCCCATGGGAAGTTTACGGGGGGAAAAAAGCACAACTCATAATTAAATAGAGTCCCTAACAACAAAGACCATAGTAAACCACACAGACACTCTTATAAAAACATCATCTAGACAAGAATTTCTTTTACATGCAAATACATGCTGGACAAGGTGTGTCTGATTGCCAGTGAAATCTGATAAGGACCTAAGCACCTCACAGCCTTTGTGAAGCTTGACCCTGAAACATCATGGCCAACTTCAGAGCAGTTCAGTGAGCTCTGAACAATTGTGAGAAGCTTATAAACTGTTTCTTAGTATTATGAGCAATACCTGAAAGTGGGAGAGAAAGGAGCAAAACGCTTTCGAGGACAGTGGTTGTGAAAAAGTTGGAATACTCAAGCAGCGAGCCATAGATTTTAAGATAAAATTAAATTCTTGTTGAAAAAGAACAATGTAAGATTGAAGCAAAGCAGAAGCAAAGTTCTTTGAGCAAGAAGTCTGGAGGAAATCAGACAATGGCAAGCAAGATTTTCTGTAGAAATGTTTGTTACCAGATTGCCAGCTGAGTCTCTCTTGTCTCTTTTTAGGTCCCATAGAGTAAGACAGACAAGTTGGGCATGTGCCTGGGTGCCTCCACCAGTCCAGACCTCATGGCTGAGACCTACTAATCATGACCTTATTTACATTATTTTGATAATGTGCTGCAATGCACTCCTGGGACCGGAGGTTGTGCTTGGAAGCATGTGATCATCTCGTGAGAGCCATGAATCAAAGTAACCTCTAACATTTTGCAGAACCCTCAACTATTTAATGTTTTCATTCACCATGAAAATTACAGCTGATTAAATATCTGGGCTTGATCCTGTTCAGTACTGTGTGCACTCAGTGCTTGGTGCCTCTAATGAAAGTTGAAGGCCCTCTGCATGTTACAAATTGAGGTCCTGCCTTCAACTCCTTTGCATGGTTTTACTTCCCCAGACACAACTTTGGTATTTGGAAAGAATGGTATTCCTGTACAACATGTGTCTCAATTTGTAATGATATCCACCCTGCAGCTGGCTTACTTTTCCAAGTGTTTTTGAAACATTGCTGCCTTAAATTTGAGCCAACCTTCAATAACATTTTCTAGAGGCAAAGAGGCTGAACTGCGTTTGCTGAGAGAAGGTCCATACTCTCTGCTGCACTCCATCTTCTAGCCCCAGTTTTGGACGTTCATGCTGTGTAATGTAATCATCTTCCATGAAGGCACACATTAAAGAAAGAAAATAAAATAAAGGGTTTAAGGATTGGGTAGTGTTGAGTGAAATAACTATGGAGTTCTGACCTCTCTGGAAAGATTGCATCCTATCATCAGGCGACTGATATTGAAACCTATGGTTAAAGCAATTTTCAGCTATTTATTTGGAGCCCACGTGGTTAAATGTAAAACTTTGTGATGCCTGCTTATGCTCCAAATATTTATAAGGTTTCATGAACCACTTGTGCTGCCACTTGAAGATGCTTATCCAAAAGGAGGAGAAAAAAAGCCCTTTCCTACAGGAATTCTCCAACAGACAGAAGCTTGAACACAGTAAGAAAAGATACATGACAAAGTTATTGAAAATTTTAATTCTGACCCTAAATTTTAAAGATAATTAAAATGCTAATTCAGTTTTATTTGAAGCAGTTCACCGATCATTTCTGAATGGTTATTTTGGTAGTAAAAAATATTGTTCCAGTTTTTCTTGAGGTGGGAAATAAAGAAAATCTAAAGCAATAGTTGAGTGCAATGCAGGTATTTCAGTATTAAGCAGAACTGGGGATAGAGGAGATTCCTGAAGGTGCTTGGCACTGCACTGAGATCCATGCCAGGTCTCACCCAATTGCTCTCTGTGTGTTCTGGGGGAGATGGGGGTTTTCTCTTCCTTTCCCCACAGTATAATCTGCATGACACATTGGCCACCTGACTATAGCATCTTGCCTTTGGGAGAATCTACATCTGCTCTTGCTTAGACTTGAAAACAACAAGGATGGGAGCTCTGAAAACCGGGGAGAAACCTCATATTGATAGTGCCAGGCATTCAGTCCTGGATGGTTATGGACAGAAGAGTTATTTGTGTGAAAATGGGAAAATGCTGATATAAGATGCTGAAATCTGAAAATGCTAATTCTGAGGAGGGGAGGGGGAAGTTACTATTGTTGTACTTTTTATAATTTTGTGGCCCACAATAGCATTTCAGGTTAAAAAGCCAGGCTCAGATGTGGCCCAGGTGTAACCCAGAAAGGTACAGGCTGTGACTTAGCAAGACATCTGTCCTCACTATCTTCCGTGCCACTACCAACAACCAATCTGCTTTTTTTTCTTGCTATTTGACTGGTTTTTCTGGATAGATCAGCTTAACTAAGAAAATAGAGAAGCACCTTGGAATAGCCAAAAGCCTAGCGGTTTGGGCCCACAGGAGGCTGCTGAAATTCAAGCTGAAGTTTCTATTCTGATTCAGACAAAATTGGAGGCTTAAAGAAGGGTTATCACATCACAGTGGTTGCCTGTTTTCAGGAAAGGAGAGTAGAAACTGTCTAGATTTTGTTTGCCTTCTGTTTCAGCTTTTATGTTTTGGGGTTTGGGGTTTTTTTAGTTTGTTTTTTTTTATTTATTTGGTGGTTGTTGTTTGTTTTGTTTGAGTTTTTGAGGGAGTTGTTAGGGCTTGTTGTTGTTGTTTGGAGGTGTGGGTTTTATTGCTAACAGATTCTTGCAAAGTTTTAGTTTTATCCCAGCTTAGAATGGGAAAATGTGGTGAAATTTTTTGTAAAATTTGACTTGTTTTTTTTCTGAGGAAAATTATATACTCTGCCATGTCTGCACATCAGTGGGGCAAAACAAATTATTTACAAATGACTACTTCCAAAGGCACTGGACGGCCATGGGCTGCCTTGTTGTTGTGGAGACATACTCAGTTATCCCAGTGTAAATGAGGACTGCCTCTGGAAGCCTCTGTGATCTGCTATAGGGTATATTTCTAATGTAGAGATTAGAAGTCCAGAACCATGATGGAATTTTCCTCTTTGCATTATCTGTGTACATATCTGAAAATGCCTCAAAATATAAACTAGGGATCTCCTGTCAGCAAAAGCCTGGAGAAAGATGGTGCCATGAGACTAGGCAGGAGAGTCTGGGTGACGCTGGTTTTGCCTTTAGTTCAGATTGAAAGTGAAGGAGGGTTTCATGAAATCTCCGAGCAATTGTTCTATAAAAGGTTAAACCACGAGAAACTTCTGTGAAAGTTGAAAAATTACATGAGGAGAATATTTAGGGAGGCTTTTGGGAGATTGCTACTTTGAAAAGTAGAAAGTGGTATAGATGGGGAACGAAAGATGGCAACAGCAGGGAAACCAGACAGCAGCACCAATGCTGGAATCAGGGTAACAGCCCAAATACTCAGCTTACCAAGACTGGTCTGCTGTACCTTCCTCCAAAGTCTATGGATATAGAGACTCTTACCAAATGTGTTTCAGAGCACTCAACACAGTGTCTGCTGTGGAGCACCCCTGGGTGTGGGAAGGAGAATGAGGAGACTGGTCCCCTCCATTAAAATTCCTGAGCCTCTACCTTTGTCTTCCCTGTAACACAAGGAGAGGAAAGAAGATTCATTGGTGAGCTGTGTTCCCAAAAAGCTTAGGAGTGATGGGAACATGAGGAAGTGGAAATTTAGAATGCTGTGGCATGGGCTCCTGGTGGCAGCTGTTCTTCCTGTGAGAATACAAACCTGAAGAGAAGATGAGATGCCATGTTCCCATGGTCTGTGCAGAGCAAGTGATATGGTGAAGCTGTGTTGCTGCTTCTGGTACAGGGAAGGAATTACAGCAGCCCAGACCATTCTCCTCAAGTATATGGTTTGCCTCTGCTGAATTTAGGGAATTCTATTTCCACTGGTTATGAAAAAGAGCTGTATGCTTACTGAGGCCAAGACTATATTCTTATTTTGCCTTTATGGAAATGTATAACGGGGGAAAGAGACTCCTTTTCCCTTTGCCTTATGCTCTATCTCTACCATGGAGCCTGGGATTGGAAAAAAATAGTCAAAAGCAGACTCTGCTGTTAGCTGGAGTTAGAATAATGGTCACCATTTTCAAAGAGGCAGAGAAGGCTTCATTTCTATCTTGTTTTTCTTCAGCGAACTGTCAGGTGAATCCAGGAGCATGAACCCCACATCTCCTTGGTGACTCTCAGTGCCTCTTCCACAGTGATGATTCCTTTGGTCCCTCTTTTTAAGAGGTGATTTTCCCTTGAGCCATGCAGCAGCATGAAGGAGAGTCTGGAAATATTTCCACCATTTCCTGGATACATACATAACAAGGTCATGGCGACATAAATCAGTGTTTCTAACTTCAACAGCTAGTTTCAGAGTTCATTTTAATATACCTTGAATAAGTTCAGTGGGAGATGGTACTAAATGCACTATCAGCGAGTGGAATGTAGATGTAAACTGGTGAAATTTCCCCAAAAGTTTTCATAGGAATTGATGCAGTGAAGCAGGAATAAGCGTACAGTAGACCTTCTGCTTTCCAGTTCACCTTTCTCCCTCAAGGTCCTTCCCTGACTACAAGGCAACTGTAGACTGTATACAATTGCAGACGTGGGCTCTGGTGCATCCCTGCAACCATTCAATCATAGTGTTGGAGTTGTCCTTAGCACTTCTTCTACCTAGGCATAAAATGAGGGCAAATCCCAGGGCTCTTCCCCGTTGCATTCCTTAAAGTCACGATGTCTGCTTACATTACAGCTCATGTTTCAGTGAGTGGGAGAGCCTGAGTTTCATAGCTGATCCAAAGCTAAGGATTCTTAGCTTGCAAGTTCAGAGGAGAAGAAAATCACCACCTTTGAAATCAAGATTTGGTGCTTAAAGACTCTGCTTGTTTTCCCATTCATGCTAAAGGTCTCCCCTGACTTTTGCAATGTGGCATCCCTTCAGTTAGTTCATGGAAAGATAAACCATGAACTATTCAAAGGGGAAGGTTTTAATGAGGAAGCTTGAACTGCTTTAAGAATAGCTAAGAACAAAAAAATACAGAACTATTACAAGTAACAGATGATTCCAGAGTGTTTCCAGGGCTGAGCTTGCTCCCATGCTGACTTTAGCTGCACTCTTGTGGTTTATCTTCAGAGCGGTTTCCCTGAGAAAATAATTGCAGTGCCTTTAATCTAGAGCCATGCATGCCCCAGATGAACTAGGCCTCTTTTAGCACATCAGCATTCATTGTCTGGATGAATTAAGTGCTGTGCTAAATTACAGAAACTCTGCCATGCCAGTCCACATCAACGGTTGCTTTAGCCTTTCCCACCCAGTCTCTAATTTTTCCTGAACAATAAGATGTGAATCTGGAGACAGAAATGTTCAATGGAGTGTAGAATGAGGGGGAAGCAACCATGGAAAAAATTGTGTGTGTGTGTCTGGATGTGTGCATATGCCCAAAGCCATGTCAGTGACATGGCCTCCCTGAGGGGGCAGGACATGACTGAGGAGGGACACTGTGTAAAAGCAGCTATTCCTGGAAGCCATCACTACCAGCAGGAACATGCTGCCATGCTTGGCTCATGGGACAGTGTTGGGAACAGAGACACAGGGATCAGTGCTTAGGTGTGAGAGAGCAGAAATACATGCCCTTGCAGCTGAGCCCCCCAGCTCCTCAGTATGGAGAAGGAGTGAAGTGAGGAGCTCTTCTAGCACTTGGCTCTGTTAAGCAAGGCCAAGCTGCCCACCACAGCTGTCACAGGGACTGCACAGGACAAAGCATTGTAGGTCTGCAGCAGCACCCGGAAAAGAGCTGGCTAGCTGCAGAAAGGGAGGAGGGATGCTTGGGGGGAGGCTTTGCCTTAGCTGCCAAACTTACCTGCCATGCTTTAATTCTGTGTTGCTCTGAGAAAGGATTTAAATCTTCATGGGGCAAAGAGGAAGCTCTGTGTGGGTGCAGCCTTTGTCACAGTTGCTAGTTGTTCATCCACAGAGGGCACCAGTGTGGCTCTCACTTGTTCCAGGGAAGCACTGCATCACTATCTGAGCCCTCACAGATGACCCTCCAAGTCATCTGCTTGAGCTGGGTCATCATCCAGTTGAGTTATTCTCCACCCCAGTGTGCACTAACAGTAGGTCAGAAATGAGCCTTCCTGTTTGCTCTCTTTCTGTCATATTTTCCATGCTGCCTCCTGGGTTGGAACTAAAGCCTCTCTCTGATTTCTATGTGGTCTTTCAGCCCAGGATCAGCCCAGCCCTTCTTGGCTTTGGAAAGCAAGCAAACCCCAGTGTGCTCACCTCAGCACAACTCACATAAGCTCAACTCCATGGCTTCATTCTTATGAAAATTCTTCTTTTGTGGGTGATGCAATTCTTCTATCTGATCAGTAATATTTAATATGTGTTGAAGGCAGGTTCAGCTGGGGTGAAGAATTTATGTTGCTCTCTAAAAAAACCCAATTTTTTGGAGGATATAAATATATAAATGGTCAACTATAAATAGTTGACTTTATTGTGCTGGTCATCCCCGCTAATGTTGGCACAAAGTGCATGATGTCAAACTCTGAAGCAATGTGTGTCCTTATTTCTTTACAGAACTTTGCACGCTATGCCTGATATGGATTTTTATTCTGTCACTTGATTGCTACAAAGATACATTCATCAAACACAATTACTGCCATTTGAGCCAGTCAACAGGGAAGGTCCTTCTCGTCAGTCTACACATTCTGTTACACTGAATCTATCTGCAATAGGGGAAAATAGAGAAAAACTTATGGGTGGATGACTGCTCCAGGCAGAAAGCATGAAGAACCACTGGACTTCTTTATGCCCTCCTATATCTCTTACTGTTCTGTGCTGTGCCATGCCATTTTTGGACTGATTAGTGAGGGATGGAAATTTACTCATATGTATGGGAAGAGAAGAGCAGGCAAAATACCTGAAGTGCAGAGTGAGGTTTCATATAGACATTACAGGTTTTATTTTCTCTGCTTCCCTCGTTATAGCAAGATTTCAAGCCAAAGAAGTGACAGAATGAAGTTGTGTACTTTCTGGGGAGTACCTAGTAGGTGGATACATCCCAGTTCTCAGTCTAGTTCTTCTTCAGAACTCTGTACACACAAAAAGCCTCATCTCTCTGGGCACATTGCCTGCAAGTGCAGATGTTACTGCTTAACCTAGATATACTGGTCTCCATGCCCTGGCAGTTTATGTTGGTCAACATATTCAATGTGCCTTCTAGCCTCTGCTTTGAGAAGGATGGAGGTTTGGTAATGAGATAGAAACACAGTGTCGAGAAGGATTGCAGAGGAGCCAGTGTGAAAGAGATTGTGAAGCAGATTGAGAAGCAAAATGTGCCCCAGCACCAAAATTAAGGCCAGTAAGTCCTTCAGAGTTTCAGTTCTATAATCTGTAGGGGACAGCAGATCTCCTCCAAGGAGACAGAATCCAAAGCTCACTGTGCAGTGATAGAGGACAGTCCCTGCTAGGTAGCCTACATGGTCAATTGAACAAGGGAAGCAGAAGCACACGAGGCAATGGTGTATCTCCCAGTAGCCCCTGAATGAACTAAGGTATCATGAGCTTATAACCACAGTGGTGTTGTTGCATTAAATTGATGAGGTAATTTGGGTTTTCAAGAACACGATTCCAAAGATTCTTTTGGCTCTGGCCAAAGCTCATCTTCTATTAGGGGAGATATCTTGCTGCTTTCTGAAGGCCTCAGATCATTAAAGCTGTGTTTGCTCCAGTGTTGTTCACCCAGTCAGAGCAATAGTGGGCTTTAGAAGGCAGTTGTCTGAATCAGTCCTATAGAATTAATCTATTTTGTATCCTAAAAAAATGAGAAAAACAAAACCCCAAAGCTGTCAGAACACCTGGTCAAATAACAGGAGAGAAATGGACCTGGAAGCAAAGACCAGGGTAGGAAAAGGGAACAACTAGAAAGTTAAATACTTCCCCTAATTCTCTAATCTGCTTTAGCAGGATCTAGTTTGTTTTTGGGTTTTTTTGTCATCTCATATGTGGCCCATGGAAATATATGTGTTAAACACTGAAAATACCAGATCTTGGCAATAGTTTACCTCAGCGAGAGTAATGCCTAGTTCTGCTTTGGGTCCTAAAATGCCTTTATTTGAATTCTGTTTGTCATGCTAGGCAGTGTCAGTCACCATGCCCTGTTAGTTGTGGCACCCTGGTGCTGTAGCTGTTATGATGGTGGTACAAGACTGGCTGCAGACCATCCTAAGGGAAGACATAGGTGGTTATTGGGGAATCCAGCCTGACCTCACTCATTGCAGCTTGTTTTGCTGTGCTGAGCATACACCTCTCTTTTATATGACTATGGATTTGGGGAAAGGCCAAGAGAGGCATCTTCAATTTGGATAGCATGGATAGTACTTACAGATTTAACTCCGTTAGTGGGAGATGAGTATTTTTGTGACAGTGCATCTGTCTCTCAGAACTGTCCCAGTTTCCTCATGAGACCAATCAGTTCTGTGGAGCCACACACCTGCTCATGCAGTGGGGTATCTCTGGGGAGCCCTGGCACTTGGGATATTCCCTGTCCTATCCCCATCCCAGGTGGTAGGGGATCCCCATTCAATTGCTTCCCTTCCTCTGACTCCAATTTCCTGTCTGTGCTGTGAAGAAAGCAGTACATTGCAGCTCTGTAAAGCACACTGAGATCAAGAGGTGAAGAGTACTGTATAATTGTAAAGTGTCATTATTCTTGCAAGATGAAAGGCTGTCTATGAAACCCAGAGAATGAACTATTGGTTTCCAGCATTTTATCACAGGAATTCTTTAATCTACCTCTCCAGGAACCTTGGAGGCTGCGTGTCCCAATGGTCCCTGTGGCATGAGGGGTAGCTGAGGCCGGAGCAGTGGGCTTGTGCCTCAGCCTGACTACCTGCCTAGTGTGAGGCTTTGTATGATGTGAGCACAAGCAGTGCCCACCCTGCCTGCAGTGAGTGTCCTGCCACTTGCCCTGACCCCCTCTGCTTGTCTGCTTTGCAGGAGAGCTTGCTGACAGGGTACCTTGCATGGAGAAAGGGAGCAGAGCAAACCATGTCACTCCACCTAATGACACCAGCTGGTCCACTCACCAACCCCTCTGGCTAAAAGTCCAGCAAAGAAAGCAGCTTCCTGTCACGAAGCCCCTCCGAGGAAGCCTTGGTCCCACGGGTGCCTTTGACCCAGAAGACAGCACATCATGGACCCACGCAGTGTGCTCAGCATTCCTGCAACCACCCCTCTTCTCCTCTTGGAACGCTTTTTCCTCTTGGTTTCTTGCTGGGGGGATTTTTCACCCAGGTTTCAAAAACCACATGGACCAACATAGGTACTTTTCCCTCACTGACTTTGAAGTTCAGACATGTGAGACTGGACAATGATATGGATTTTTTTTTTCCCTTTGAAAAACTGCTGTGGTTTTGCTGCTACACTAAGAATCGTGATTTGCATTGTATGGTTTTGGACCTATTCAAGTTTGGATGGGGGAAAGGGGTAATACTGGAGTAGCAACACTTCAGAGTCATCTCTGTCCTACCCATGATGCACTTTTAAATGAAGAGTTAGAATATTTTATTGGCTAATATACTTTCCTTGTTATTTTTACAAAGGCCACCTTTATCCTTTCTAATGCCATATTTTCAGTGTTACACTTTTATGGCTTTTAATTTTGATTTGACAGATGTAAGAAGCAGCATGAATAGTTTATACTGTGGTTTTTCAGAGACTGAATGCCAAGAGAACTCAGTAAATGTTTATTCTTCTCAGCTTTCTCTTTAAATTCCCTTAAATAGCGCCCCATTTGGGAACAGAGCAAGAGTGTTGAACTAAAGACCAAAATTCCCTCAAGGTGTAAAATAATCTGAGGGGAATATTTGCTGGGCGTCACGAAAGACTTGGATGAAATTTCAACCCTGATGGTTTTCAGTGATCCAGGAAGGCAGTGAGACAATCTCTCCATATGCATAGCCCTTTCATGATAATTAGAATGGTATGGACAAACCAATGAAAACAAGGGTAAAGTGAGAAAGATCCCCCATGATTCTGTTTCACTGTTTGCTTTCTCCTGTCATGGTTAAGAGAAATGTGCAATTTGATCCTCAATCAGTGGGTGGAGGATAACAGGGTAGAATTTACTTGTGTGCACTTGTACAGTTGTAGCCAAGAGTCCAAAAGTACACTAGAGCATGTTATACTGGCACTGAATTGATAAGAGAGTCGTGGAGTATCCCATTCTGACAAATGCAAGAAAAAAAAAAAGCCCAAAAAATAAAATAAAAAAAAAACAAAACCCCCATAAAAACCCCATAAAAAAATCAAAAAGAGAAAAAAATACTTAAAAAAATCAGATCACCTTGTGATTCAGTGTAACTGTTTACTAACTCGAATAAAGCAATTGTTCACTCTTGAGTGTTCAGAGTACACCTTTTCTATAAGGCTGCTGCGAGGAAGTGAGGAGCAGTTTGCAGGAGCAGTGTCTCTGTGTCAGTGGTGATGGGAGTCAGCTGAGCCAGAGCCTTGTAGTGATGGTGCACTATGAGCACTATGTATATACTGTATTTCTATATTTTCCTTTGTACAGATTCACTTAAGTCAAGCTACTGTTTTACAGGTGCTCCTTATTTATTAGAGCTGTGAAAGCTTGGAAATCACACAGGCGAGTAAGCTCGCTTTTTAAAAAAAGCAAACAAACAAACAAAAAAAAAACAACAAAAAAAAAAAAAAGGGAGGAGGGAGGGGCGGGGAATCCAACAACTCCTGAGTCCAGGGAGAGAGCTCTAAGACATACTGATGAAACATCTTCAAGAGAGCAAGAATCTGAAGCACCCTAAGTGTGCTCTTCTTTCCTTTTGGGCTTGCAACACTTTTCTCTCTCCCTGACTGCTGTCAGATTTATTAAAACAAAATAAATCTCCAAGAAAAAAATGCACTTAAATGTGCTGTTGTTTTTTTTCCCTCCCTTTTTATGCATGTGGTTTTTCATTCCTCTACCTGCCTGGTCACAGAAAAAAAAACCCCTCAGTCTGAAGTCTGTGAAAAATATGTGTAACTGTTCTTGAAAGCTGTATCTATGTCCCTTCCATCTTTGTTCCTCCCTTGACACTTCTCAGTTTCTGCAGTGTTTAAGGCATGGGGAGAAAAACCCCCATACTTAGCACTGTGCAGAGTTGGGTCCTGATCTTGGAGAAGAGCCCTGGATGGATGCAGTGGCTGCAGCTTCATTCATTTCAAGAGGATCTGTGCAAGCACTGTTTGCTCATAGTGCACAGAGTGTGTTCTGCCTGCCTTGTGTGAGGATGGGGCTTTTCTGTGCATGAACTCCCTCTGAAATCAAAGGTTCTTCAAAGCACCATGGTCCTCCCAAATGCCCCCAGACCTCTGCAACAACTATCTCACACAATTGCATTTGCTTCCCAGCTCTTGGCCAGCACTGTTGATGGAGGGCTTGGAGTTGTCTGGTGAGCTCTGGAACTATTTGACAGTTTCATTAACCAGCCATGTAAGGCAAACAACAACAGCCCAAGCATGCCTGCTTGGAAGGGCATGTAGAGTAAATCTTGTCTCCCTAGTAAACAGCTTGCTGCATCTCTATTTATTCATCTGAACTTGGCTGTAAAATGAAGGCCGTGTGTATTGATTTTGCTTTTGTCAGTGGTCCAGAATTGTTAGCACACATTTTCACTCTTCTGAAAAACAACAGACTCTTTAGAGAAATCCTTCTCTCTGGTGAACTGTTGTTTCTTTTTTCTTTTTTTTTTTTTCCCAGAAATGGAATCAGCTTGTCAAAAATCATCAGGACAGCAGAGGTAGAGGAAGCGATCTAGGCTGAAGCTGGCTTCATAGATTTCCAATGATCACAAACTTACTGTAGCTTTCCTGAAAATTTGCCAGCCTCACACTTTCTTAACAACTTATCCCAAAATTCAGAATGTGAACAACTGCTTTGGACAGCTGAATCAGTTCATTGTTTTCTATTTAAAAAATAACTCCAGCTGCATATATGGGGAGAAATATCCAAGTGCACATAAACCTTGAAGAAAATTTAGACCAAATGGTGTGATACATTATGCAAGAGAAACCTGCTTTATTTTTGAGGCCAAATTCATCCCTTGTACGATGCCAACAAAATGAATGGAATTACACAAAGGATGTAAAGGTCCTTCGCAATTAACAGGAATCCAGCAAATACTTACAGAACAGTGCTCGCTAACTGCTGACATTATTTATTACTCACTAAGGCCTAATAGTCAAGCCAAGCTCTTTCCTGGAGAACTCACTATCTAGGACCCAGACAGAAAATCCTGATGCACTGGGAGATACAGGGAAAGGTTCCTACGTGCAACAGCCATCACCCCAGCTCTTGCACATGTACAGATTCAAGATGCAGAGACTTCGTGAGTAGAGAGAGGCTGCTTTGCCTCGGGTCTGTAAGCAGCCATCCCTGTATGCATCTCTTCACACTGCCAGGGCAAAGGAGGAGTTTGCTGCGATCAGGCTACACGGGTCCTTCTGCTAGCACGAAATTCTTGCTGTCAGCGAGAATTTAGCCTTGTGATAAGAGGGGGGGTCTGCATGCTGCAAACACTCTGCATTAATTTCCTGCTGTGTTGTCTTAGATGATTTTGAGGGCTTTATTTTTTTCTACTACACATGACAGTTTTTGAGTGGCCCAATTCCCTGAATAAGGATGTCCCTCAAAAAGAAAACAATTTGTGCTTTTTCTGTGCTAAACGATAGAAATAAATTTGCTTTGTTCAAATAAGCGCTGTGAGCCAAATTTGCAAGGATGCTTATCCAAGTGAGATATCCCATTCTGAGGTCCATATTTGGACACCCAAATCAACACTCAGCCAAACACATGCATGAGGCATTTCAGTGCCATTTGGAGTGTCCATATATAGAACTGGATGCCCTAACTTCATTGCCTTTGTTTTAAAAATAGGCCTGGAATACGTAAAGGCATCATTTAATAACAACTATGACAAACATTGTATGCTCAAACTAAGAGCAAATTTGCTCAGGCTGATTCAGGTTGATTCCACTGGAATTGCTCTGGATTTACAAGGTGTAACACACAACAGAAGCAGTCTCTTAAGCTGCTTTGCCTTCCACTCCCACCGAAAACCGACTCGATAACCCTGTAAGGAAAGGTGGTACTCAGGCAGTAGCCACACATACATGCAACAGAGGAAGAGAGAGTCAGGAACTGAGCTGAAAACCTGTTTCATATTGAACATAATTGCTCAAATGTTTTGAAAAGGATAGAACAGTTTTACATAGGCTTGCACACATTTTACTTGTCCTGTATGTGGTACTGGGCAAAGAAATGCATTGCTACCTTGACCAACACTGGGACATTTTCCACAAAACACAGGATGCACCAGTAAAACACACAGAGCTGTGAAAAACACAGCTTAACAGCAGCTCCTGTCTGTTTGCTTCCAGAAATGGTGGGAGCATAGCCCCTCAGAGGTGCAGTGGATGCTGGCTGCAGGACACTGCAGGACCTCCAAGGGTGACACAGTATCTGATACAAGGGTGCCCCTCAGCCTGTCGTGTTGGCCAGTCAAGACCTGTTGAGACTTCAAACTCTGTGACACTGTGAGGAACAGGCCCAGCCACAAGGAAGGAAAAAAAGAGTAAATTAGGCCTCTGACAGTCTCTTTTCTCAAAGCTGTTCCTGGTCTCTAAAACATCATCTATCTACTGGAGCAGGTAAGTTCACAGCCATTTCACTCACTGCTCCATTGAATTAAGTTTTCCAAGGATATGCAAGACACAGAGAAGAAGCCAGATGCATTGACTAGGACCTTTCCTTACAAATGATGAAAGTATCTAAAACTTGTGTGTCCCTACATCAGTATCCCAGGCACCTGACTGTCACAGGAGAAGGGGCATCTTTCCCTGTGCCTCCTGCACTGAGCTCTCCGGCCTCTGGGCGGAACACACTTAGATGTGGGACACTGTCCTAACTGGGAAGGAAAGCTGGGTTATTATTAGCTAATCAGACAGCTAAGGACAGAGATGTGTTGTAATTTCCACCTCTCAACAGGCCTACTTTTTCATTTGAAAGACCTTGGTGGACCTATTTAGTAAAAGAAAAAGGCTTGAGGAAGAAGTAATGCTGCCTTTTCCGAAAAATGTTGTCCTCAGGGGTTTGCCAAGGGGCTGGGAGATTCAGCTTCAGTCTCCTTCACCTGAAGGAATCAAGCCCACATAGGCAGGTGCAAAAGAAGCTGTTGAGAGAGGCTGTTGTGCCTTCCTGTGTCCCAGGCCAGGATCAGTGTTATACAATCTTTCCCAGCTTGTCTACTGGAACAACAAACTAAGCCAAGAGAGTCAGGAGAGGTTCTCTTCACTTCTCAGGAAGGAGACTCGAATACAACATACGTAGTGCCGAGAAGAGGAAGCACAGCCCTCCAGTTAGTACTTGAGGCTTTCTTCTGGAGCAAAGGCATCTGCTTCTCCTCCATAAAGGGCTTTAGAGTTGCTGCAGTAGATACTAACACACCACAGAGCCCATCTCTGAAGAACAGGGAGCCTTCTCTAAGGCAGCTGTCAGGGTCCACCTCAGTGTGCTGCAGCACGTTCATCCTTCACACTTCCTGGGCCCTCAGCACAGCAGGGCAGGAAGCCCAAGAACTCCTTGGGGCAGGACCACTGGCAGCATTCCCCAGCTGGCTTTGGAGCACAGGAGCATGCCAGGCTGGCAGAATTGCACCAGCAGCTCTGCCTCAACTGTGCTGTGTGATGCTGGCCCTTCACATTACCTGTCCTCTCTTTCTGGAAGTGCCTCAGGAGACGCAGTTTCCAGTTCTTGCCAAAGAAGATTGATTTATTGCATCCCAATTGCTAGTGTGGTCTTTGGCATGACAGGCATTATGTGAAACCTGATGTTTGGGACACACACACACACGTACACACATACAAGTCAGGGGCAGCCCGCTATATCACTCACAACTGTCTTCCTAAGCACAAAGCTAAGCAGGCTCCCAGGCACCGAAGCACGGCTGGATGCTGGGGAAAGCTGGCTGCCGCCCGCACACCCTCACGAGAGGTCCGGCAGGATGATTTACGGGCAGGGTCAGGTAGAGGAGCTGACACAAAGAGGATGTGTGCCAGCCCACAGGCTTCTTGTCGGCCGACAACCAGGGAACAGGGTCGGAAGAGGGGGAGAGCACGAGCTGAATTCCTTAATAACGTGAATTATAAAATCATTTCCTGTGTTAGGGGTTAGGAAACAGACTGAAGGACCCGGAGATCTTCCAAACAGAAAACAGCTTTTGTTAAGGCTTTTGGCCTAAGGAGTTTGAGGGGGGCGGGCGGTGGGAAGGGAAAGTGCTGGCACATTTTTGGCTGGAAGCCTCAGACAACATATTTTTTATTCTAGTCTTTATTTTTCAAAATAAAATCATGGCACGGCAGCAAAAAAGAGGGGAGAAAAGGGTGAAATTAGGAGGAATGGTACCCAAGTATTTCCCACTTCTTTCTGTGCCTGCCATTAAACACACAGGGTCTCCTTTATTATATACAGTAGCGGGATTAAGCCCACAGTCCAAAGGTTAGGAATGCAACAAGATACTTTTATACTTATTGATCCTATTTTTTTTAAGAGAGATTGTTTTCATGAAAGTTTAATTCGCCTTTTTTAGCTTTTGAGTCTAACTGCCACACATTTTATACCCCTTCTTTGTGAAATGCTAAATCCATCGGTAGGTTTTAGTTTTCCTGGTGTAACTTTTCAGAAACTGTATATCTGCATAGCAACCCCGCTGCAGGCAGCTTATGTCACGGTATCACATGTCAGAAAGATGAAAAGAACTCCAAATCTGAGCTGCTCTGCAAACTTATGTCCCCCATTCTTGGACATATATCTTCTGTACTTAATATAAGTGTCAGGAAGGCAACTACAAGGCCAGAGAGGTGCAAAGTTTTATCTCAGAGATGACAAAAAAAAAAAAAAAAGGCACATGGCCTCAGTTCAGCTTTATGTGGACAATCAAGTGAGAAACAAAGATTGTCTTTTTACTCCTCTCCCAACTCCCCCCAGCCCCCACCTCCCCAAGTCCCTGTTGTCTGCTTCCAACTGCAACTTGAGCCTGAATCCTGAGCCCAGTGTCCAGATTAGAGATTGTTGACTCAGATTTAGTGGTGAAACTTGAGCCAGGCCCTGTTGATGGCATAGCCTTGAAGGAGCAGATTTACTTCAAGCCAAAAGAGAGATTACATGTCAGATGAGAGCCTGCCTTTTCTTTATCACAAACTTCCTGATCTCCCTCTGTTCCAAGAGTGTGTGTGTGTGTCCCCGCCTTGTGCCCACTTTCAATTCCTTCTATAGGGTGTCATAAATCAGGAAATTAGCAAGTGTGTAGCTGCCCTTTGCCACAGGCAGAGACAATGATCTTGCTGTGTTTTTAACCAGTAGGTAGCACTTAACGTAATCAATGGAGAGCTACGTGCAGAAAGGATGAAAAATTGGGTCTTGGTCTGACCGCTTACAGGGTATTTCTCATCACCTAGGCAAGCTGCTTTTATGAGAATATGACATGCCCTGGAAGCTTGCTCTCCATTTTGCAGGAGAGTCATTAAAAGAAATCATTACATGGGTTTTTTTTGTTCCTTGGCACACATGCTGCTTTTCCTTGGCTTCTGATTTCATCCATCTTTCAGGCGCTTCGTGCCTTTAGTAATTTATGTGCAAGATTTTTCCAAACCTCCAAATGTTTTTCCATTTGGCAAACTGTGGAAGCCTCCACAGAATGTAACAGTAGAGTTTTCTTGTACTTCAAAACATAAGCCCTGTTAGCACAAAGATGCATCTAATACTTGTAATCCTGTACATAAAAGCTATAAATTCTTCTAAGACAATCGAAGACATCGTTCCTTCCTGTGACTCTTTACCAGCCTTGTGGCTGTAACCCCTTCCTTGATATAAGAAAGGAGAATTTCTCTACAAGCACTGTTGTTTTCTTTAACTATAGCTTTTGGAAGCTTTATGGTACCATATGGAGAACTATTTTATTCTACTGCTAGTAGCTCTCTCAATACTGGCTATGAATTAGATCATTTTCCTTGTGTCTGATAACCATACACCTTTGCTCTCGCAGGAAAATCTGGGAGAATTCTATAGAAAGTGATAATCTTACCACCATGAAGAATCTAACGGAAATTTTTATTCCCTACTCTAATACTTTCAACCATTGATTAAAAAAAAATCATGTATTTTACTGTGTGTTAAGTTCACAAATTTGTAGACTGGGTTTTACAGAAGTCTCCTCACATTGCTCCTGTTCAGCCCCTGTCTTCTGAGAGGGACACATGCTGGCAGATATCCTGACTGGGCTTTTTGAGGACTCCTAAGGGAATTGAGCACTCACATGCATTTTGGGGAGACTTGAAGAAGTTCCCCAGAAGGGTATGCATGGCCTCAAGAATCAGTTAGGTTGCTGTGAGTTGCTGCTGTGGCTTTCTTCGGGAATGCAAACCCAAGGGGAGATTCATTAAATGTTTTTTATAATGCAGTCCAGTGAGTGATATCCCTGAAATAGCAGGCTATGTAACCACAAGAAAAGAGATCTTTCTCTGGCCATCCATGCTCATGGGAAATTACCAGACATTGAGGAACAGGAACAGTATCTTTGCTTTTACTTGTTTATTTTCAAAATCCCTAAGTAGTTTACAAGGTTGTACTATAAAATACTTTCATTTGTTGAAGTCCCAATTGGACAAAGTTCCTGAACAAGGAGTCTGTTTTGCCAGCAGAAATCAGTCCAGTTCAAGCCTAATGTATTATTTACACAAAGTTGTGTTCTATCCATGCCTTCTTGGCATATATACTGCCCTGCTTGACCTGGAAATAAATGCTCAGTGAATAGAATATAGAATAACTGGTACGATAAATCACTTCAACAGCACCCAAACTCCTGCATCTAAACTGAATTTACATGGAAAGAGCTATGTATGTTTCACTTAAGAAAGGACAGCTCTGTTTTCAGCTAGTGCAAATCCTCCAGCATCAGTCCTGATCTACCCTGGCACAGGAGAGAGGCAAATCAGAGGGGCAGCACGGCCTTCTTTCTTAAAAAAATGAGGGTGAACGCTGAGAGCTTTGACAGTGCATCCCTGTCTTAGTTTCTATCTGTGCCAATCCAAAGTAAGTAGAGGGAGGGGTCAGTGAAATTCTTCCAGCCAACACTGCTGTGATGGAGAACAGGATTAGTCTCTTATACGTCATTCCTCAGACTGGCAAACTATGATGGCATTTCTCTGAGATGCACATGACATCTGCATTAACAGCTGAAGATGTCATTGTGATCCGGCCTATTATGGTGAATTTATTGCTGTTATATCACTTTAAAATAAACTGTTCCACAACTAAATCAAATTAAGAGTACTTTATCAGTGTAGGCAGGAGGCACATTTTCTTTTTATAATTTACTTCCTCTTAAGTGACTCTAGATTTTTACTTATCTTACTGGGTTGATAAACTGACATGCTCAATTGTCAACACGCATTAAAACATAATATCTAGCTGTCGAGGGAGAGAATGTGTGGAAAACACCAAGGACACCTGAGCATGAGTCTGTGCTTTGCCTAGGCTATTAAGCTGCAGCAGTTTACCATTTCCACGGCTCTTTTTTTTTTTTAATGTAGTTTTTGGTTTTGACTGACTGAGTGCTTTTCCTGCTCTCTCAAACTCCTCCGCATTGCATCCAGTTTGCTCTTCCAGAACTGATTGACTAGTACAGCAGGTCACCACCCCTGCTGAAATCAGCCAACAAGCCGACCATAACCCCAGCAGATGTTTGTGGTTTATAGGCCAAATGAGAGCCCCGCAGACCAGCGAAATACCAGCACCACAGATGTGGAACCTGGCTACTTGACACGAGCAACACAAAGCCCTGTCCTGCCCAGCTGGGCTGGGACTTCCAGAGGAGCAGAAGGTCTGAGAGACTAATTAGCCTGCAGAGCCAATACGCTGGCCTATGCTCCATCATTTTGATTGGTGCAAAGTCCTTTAATGAAAAGCCGCACGAGTGAAGTCAGATGAGGCCCCTCTGTAACTTCACCTCGGAGTCTGGCAATCACCTGAGTTCGTAATGTCCCCAGAACGTGCCAGCCGGCTCTGCTAGGCTTTACCACGCACCCCACTTGTGCAGGGACAGCCAGTCGGCCTCTTTAACACAGTCTGTGCTTCTCCTGCAGTCTGAATGCAAAGCAGGGAAATGAAATGGTGACACCTCCGAGAAAAAAAAAAAAAAAGACCAACAAAAAACTACTTTTTTTTTTTTTAATTACAGATGCTGCTGATAAATAATGAAAAAGAGCAAAGCCAGCAGCTCTCAGCAGGACATCGAAGAGCTGGAGAAGAGCAGAGCCCACCCTCAACCAGGCTCTTTTGTCCGAACCCGTGTTATTCCTCTGTTGAAAAAGCCACATTTTGTGCTTCCTGATCCTGACAAGAAAAGACACAAATGATCTTTGTGGTTAACATTAGCTCCAGAAATCTCCACACCTTCCATGACGCCTTGCGGTGCAGATTGACACCGGAGCATCGGGAAGGTGTGGTTCAAAGAGAAAAGGTAGAGGAGAAAAGAGCAGCGTCGTGAACCTGCTGTCAGGCAGAGGCAAGCTCCGCGCCCGCGTCCTGCTGCCACAACGCGCCTTTTCCCACGTCCCGTCTCCGACGCCGGACGATTTGAGCAAACACGGAGCTTTTCCTTGTGCCCGGTGGCGGGGCTGAGGAGGCGGGCAGCACAGCAGGGATGCTCCCGGAGGAATCGAGCCGGACCGAGCGAGGCACCCGCCGCCGCCCCCGCCCGCTGCCCGCGCCGCTCGTCTC
>VXBA01004365.1:839525-852638 GCA_013399895.1 Serilophus lunatus | reverse complement strand
AAAAGAGCCCCTCGCCGCCGCCGTGGCTGCCCGGCAGCAGGGGCGGCCGTGCGGGCTGGCAGCCACAAGGTGTCAGCCGCGCTCCGGGCAGGTGGCCCCGCCGCCGGCGGAGCCCGGTGGCCGCTCCGCGGGGCGCGCAGCCGGGACCCGCAGAGGCACCGCAGGCCGCCCGGGCCGCTTCTCCCCGTGGGGTGACGGATGTGGAGAGACACTTGGAGCCCCGGCTCTCAGGGCAGCCTGTAAGCCGTCTGATGTCGGGCGTGGGTGATGTCCGCGGCCCCGCGTGGGCGTGTGGGTACTAAGAGCTCGGTGCTTAGGGTGATTATTCCATCGGAAGCTGCAGAAGAACCTACTCGCATCAAAGGCATCGAAATCTTTAGTACAGGTTTCAAGGGAGCTAATCACTTCAGTGAATTAGGGACACAAGTGTTGGCAGAGTGTGTGTGATTTGCCACTGCAAACCTCTGGCACCAGCGCTGTCATGTTTTGAAATGGCAGCACAGGTCCACTGGTCCTGCAATGTAGTCGTACCAATGCTTGTGGGGCTGCAGGGTTTTACACCCACTACACGCAGGTGAATCTTTTGCAGGGCTGCTCCTACAGCCAAACATTCCAAAGGAATGACCTTGCCGAGGTCCCTGCCTGGGACCCCTCTTGTTCCTCTGGGCAGTCTTGCGTGCTTCTGTTCTCCAGGCCATGATTCCCTGCTGGGAAGCCAGCTTGCAGGTTCTGGCAGCTCCAACAAATCTGGAGTCAGTGAGCTGGTGGATTTTACTAACATGATCCAACAGTTCTTTGTAAAAATTGAGTGGCTCTGTTGGAGACTTGTATGCATCATACTTAAAATAAGTCCCCTTTTATTGGTAAGAGACAGGAAACAACAGCGTGATTAACTTATTCCTGAAATATGTGCTTAACTCATGGAAACTGAGAAGCTTTTTTATTTTCTGCTTTTGTGTGTAGTTATTTATGATGTCTAGTGAGGAGCCAGGTCCCAAAACAGTGTTCCTCTTTCCCTAGGTAAAGAGCAGGAAACTGATTTCTCAACTGTTCTTCATTATGAACTCTAGAGTTCATTGCAGATGGACGTCGACCTCTACTGTGTGTAAATCCGTGAATGGCTAAATGATGCCTCAGAAGATGCTCTGTATGCACCTAGAAATGCAGACCCTGGAAAGGAAGGCAGAACACATTTTAAAGAAAAAGATCCAAATATGAGCATTTATCTGATCTGATTTCTTGGTTTAGCTCTCTTAATTCCACAAAATGCCAAGACGATCTCTCCATGATTCTCCTTCTGAGTTATGCTTGTAGAGCAGAGGGTGAAGGCTGCTTCCCTTGTGTATGGTCTGCTACAGCTAGAGAGCTGAGATGGTGTTTTTGGCAGAGGATTACTCTGGATTGCACTTCTATGTAATTGCTTTTAAACGCTATTCTCTAAAGCACAGAGAATGCCTCAGTGAAGAAGTTTCCTCTTCTCAAATTAAAAGGCATATGCAGTTTTCCTGCAGATTATATTCCGTAGGAACAAAAACAAAACTCAAGAAGACATATAAATAAGACTTCTTGTAGGATAGCCTGAGTCAGGTAGGGCATGCAAGGCACCACAACCTTAAAAAGAGAAACAAATAGAAGAAATTTCACTTTAGGATCAGAATTAACCTGAATTTGATGTAGAATGCAACTTTGATTGAAAGATTAAAAAATTCCTAAAAATGAGTATTTATGCATGTCCAAACAGTTTTTATTGAAATTTGAACAGAGAAAAACATTTGTTTCCACAGCTTTAATAATATTACAAAGGGACTGTGAATCTTTAAACAGTTTTCTGTCCCCGTCCTGCCTGTGTCCTTGACAATCCTGTTATCTTTGTGTTTTTCCCCACCTTTTTCTGACTCAGAGGAGAAATGCACCTGGTGTTGTTGTGGGGGCAACTCTGGGGCAAATAATACTGTGACCCCTAGGCCACAGTTAAGGGTGTGTCCATCTTTATGGATGTTTCAAGGGCAGGCTCTGTCCCATATAGAAGAAACCCTTCCTTAGCAGCAGTGCATAGCTTTAGAGTGTTGGAACAGAGCAGAGCTAATGAATTGCCTGTTAATGCCCCATCCATGCTTATGACAGTTAGTAAAGGCACTGGTGACAAGGTAATTTTTAATAGGATGAGCAGTGTGTCAGAATACTAATAGGGCACTAAAAGAAATGATTTCCAGGGGAGTCACCTCATTTCTCAAGTGAAAGAGGGGACTATACCCTGCAGCCCTTTCTTCAGAGCTCTTAAGGGCTGTCACCTATAATGATCCAAATCCCACAGCCTCTTCTGAACTGCTGCTTAATTGGGAAAGTACTTCAGAGAAAAAAAGAGTCAATCCTGCAAGTCACCAAACTTCCCAAACTTCACTGAGTTTAACTTAAGTCTTGCTGAGTTCGGCTAGACTTGGGGGATTAAGCTGGTTAAGGGTCAATTTTTTGTGTAGTCTAAATAGCTCCTATCAGTGACTGAGCCCCTCAGGGTCACAAACTGTCTAGAGTAGGAAAAGCAATCTGAAGAGCTTGTTGGCATTGAGATGAGAGGAATGGCACCCTCTACATATAGACTGGCAAGGGAATGCTAGGAAATAGTCCATGCTGTGGTTGAGATAGACCAGCTTACCTGTACGTAACTGTGGTAGAAATAAATGGGTAACAAGAATGGGTAACAAAAATGGCCAGAAGTGTGAAAAGGTTTCTATGCAAAGGAAAGGTGACTGTCCTTGCTAATAGAGAAACACAGATAAATGGCAGAGGAGGGGTGGGTTAAATATTGCCATTTACCCTTCACAGTATGGAAAGAAATTCAAAAGTCAGTACAAGGATTTTTTTTGCATTATGTAGTAACCTGAGGATACCATTGCCACAGTGCTTCAGAGGCAGAGGAATTTTTAAGAGGATAACACATCTACAGAAGGAGGAACATTCAGAGTTGAGTTTCCTGAGCACAAGCCAGTGACTGGCAAGACATCTGGGTATATTTGTGGTCTTTGCATCTTCTTTTGATTCTCCCATTGAGACCCAGTCAGAGACATGTTAGAAGCTCCTTACCTTGGAGCTTCTAAGGAATTCTGCCATGGATAAGGCAATCTCTTGCACAAGTAAAAAGCAGATTAATTCAATCCTTTGACTATACAGTGGTAAACCCTGAAGATATATACACTCAGTTTTTGGCATTTTGTGAGCCTTGGCTCTTATTTCTAACCCATTAGTACAATAAATGAATAATAAAAAACGTAATATTGGTATGGTTATTCCCTTGTGTGATAGTGAAACCATCATGTCTTACCTGCTTGCAGTAAATGTTCCAAGGACTACTCTGTAGAAAAATGCAGCCTGTTGCAGATCAGTGGTTTAATAATGAAAAAACTACACTGAACCCTCAATTTTAAGAAGTTAGTAAGTTTTACTATAAATATGCCTGAAATACACTGTAAAAACTGTGTCCTGGTCAGATTTCTTCTTAAGAAACCTTACAATCTTTTCTTTAGCAAGGAACCCCACCAAAATCAATAGAACTATTCACTTTAAAAGCTTATTAATGTGAAAGCACGTTTACTTTACAGGAACCGGCTGCAAGAGTCCTCTCTTACCAACCAAAGATTTATCTACCTAGCAAAGATTTATTGCTCTGAAGCTAAGGTTGAAACGTGCATATCTGTATATCCCTGTAATTACAGTATGTGTCCTTTCAATTGCTTCATACATCTACGTACTCGGAGTGGCCTGATAGCTGTATGTCAGAGAGATGTTGTGAACTGATCCTTTAAGAACCTTCGTGCTTAAATTTAATGTTTTCCAGGCCCTTTCCATTACTGATCTTCCTGGTTTTAATAATAGTATCATCCTGGTCACAGGTAGGGTTGTTAAACCAGTTAACCAGTCAGCATTTTAGAAATTATAACTTCTTTTTGTTATTATTTTACATTTTCATCTGACCTCTGCCAGCAGTCCCAGCTGTTTGTTCCTAAACCCTCCTGGACTTGCTGTTGTTGTTTGGTTCATCCTGGAGGAGGAAGAGATTTGGAGGAGGAGGAGGAGGGGAGATGAGCTGTGAAGCAAGGGTGGCAGAAGCCTTGTGTTAAGCAGATTCTAACACAACATAAGCTTTCTCCACGCATGGTAGATTTGCTATTAGAGGATCCTTTACCCTTTCTTTCCCACACCTTGCTGGATGCAAGATCAACTGTTTGTCTGGCAGTCCTCTAGCTGTGGGGCCAGAAACCTCCCTCTTTTAAGGGGAGAAGAGGAACAACACAAAAACTACCATTGTTTTTTACTACTTCCAAATCAATGTTCAATTTCTTTCATAGACAAAATTAGCATCTGCTACCACAAGTCTGACTCACTCTTGATTGATAGAACACCAGAAAAATCTGTGTATACCAGTATAGATCAATACTCATTTATCTATAGAGATGCAAGAGTTATTTGGACATACAGGCAATATGCACTATGTGCCTGTACGGAAACACACCAAAAAGCCTCAGACCCCAGTGATTCACAGCAGCATCACTTTTTGCCTGAGGGAAAAAAAGGACAGTGTTTCCCTCTGCTCAGACTGCATACATGGTTACCAGTCCAGTGACAAGGAGGTAGTTTGTCAGATAAGACTGAAATTACTTTGGTCCCAATGGCTGCCCCAAGGTTTTGATGTGTTTACAGAGTGCTCTGTGCCTGTGTAGCAACCCTTTTGTCCCAGGAAGCTGTTATGATGGTAGGGAGACCAGAAATTGTTGGTCATGATACTCAGCCCTTTTTCAACTCAGGGGTGTGTCTACCTAGACTGGCTTTGTAATGGCAACCCCTCTAGCTGTGACACTGTGAGACTCCTGTAATGGTCCTTGAAGACTGGCAATGGGGCCCCATGAAATGTGTGAGTAGAGAAAAGACTCCAAGAGAGTGAAGGGTCCACAGTGTATTCATGGGGCAGCTGCCTAAGCCCATCATGTAGGTGTGTTGGCAACAGAGGTACTTCTCCTCTCAGGCACTTCAGCAGAAGGAAAGTGTGCTATTTCTCTTTAGAATCAGCCCTCAGGTCCCTTTTGAAATTAGGTATATTATAAGGCAATTCGATACATAATCATAATAATCATAGAATCATAAGACAGTCTTGACTGGGAGGGATCTTTAAAAGTCACACAGTCCAACCACTCTGCAATAAGAAAGGACATCTTCAACTACATCAGGCTGCTCAGAGCCCCATCCAACCTGGCCTTGAATGTTTGCAGGGATGGGACATCCATCATGTCGCTGGACAACCTGCTGCAGCATTTCACCACTCTCATTGTGAAATACTTTTTCCTTATATCTCATCTAAATCTACCTTCTTTTACTTAAAAACCATTACTCCTTGTGCTATTGCTACAGACCCTGCCAAAACGGCTAAGATGTTTGTCCCTACATTTTTCTTATAGCCCCCTTAGTTACTGGGAGGCTGCTACGAGGTCTCCCTGATGCCTTCTCCAGGCTGAACAGCCTCAGATCTCTCAGCCTCTCTTCATAGTAGAGATGCTTCACCCCTCTGATCACTTTTGTGGTCACGCTCTGGGCTTGAGTGTTGAGTGCTGGATGCAGTACTCCAGGTGGGAATTCACAAGAGCAGAGTAGAGGAGTAGAATCCTCTTCTCGATCTGATGATCACATTTCTTTTGATGTAGCCCAGGATATGGTAGGCTTTCTGGGCTATGAATGCATGCTGTTGGCTCATTTCCCACTTCTCATCCACCAGAACTCCCAAGTTCTTCTCCACAGGGCTGCTCTCAAATCTCTTCATCCCCCAGTCTGTATTGATACTGGGAGTTTGCCCCACCCAGTTTCAGGACCTTGCAAAGTAATGAGGAAAACTCTTTTATTTGAATCCTTGAAGTTGAACAGCACAAATTTTGGGCCCCAAATTAATGATTTTAAATGACAAATAGTAATTCAATGTATTGGTTTTATCTGAATGAGACTCTTGGGTAACAGTCACAAATGATGGTGAGTAAAGCTCTGGTTGCCAATGGGGTGTAATCTGAGTTGGATGATCCTTGTGGTTCCCTTCAAATTCAGATTATTCTGTGATTCTGCAATCTAAGCATATTTTGCTTCTACGTGTTGCAAACCAGTTGACAGTGCAGAACACATCATGCGCCTTTCTTGGAAATGCCAGCTGGTCATCTAGAGCAAATGCAGAGCTTTTTGGGGCTGCCCTGGACATGCAGAGCTCTATTTCCACGGCTGGGACTGCTGTGTAGGAGAAGCCTTGGTGTACCCTTTCCCACTTTGCTGAGGAGCTGCACGGAGACTCACGCTCTTGACATTCCAGGGTGCAAGGCTGCGCTGCGAGGGAAGGTGAGCCAAGGCTGGTTTGTCTGACTCTGCTGGAAGTCCAGGAGTTTAGCACACAACATGTCTGTCTCCTGTCAGGAGAGGCTGAGTGTCTTTTCCATGGAAACTTGGCGGGCAGTGGAATGGCAGGTCCAGGGAAACTGGCCAGGATAGCGCTGCTGGTGCTTGGGGAATACCAGACAGGATTTTCTGCAAACTAGGAATGCAGAAACTCTTGTCCTGGGCAAATCATTGCGGTCTCTCACCCAAGGCGAAGGGAATTAAACCCTGGGCAGAAACGACATTCTGATTTACACATGCACGCCCCTTCCAATATGGAACATGGCCGCTTGAGCAGCTCACTCTGTCTCGAGGGGCTCAGCCTGACTGCAAACCCACAGTGAGGTCAGGAAAGGCCCTTTTCAGGTTAATGCGTCTATCCCAGCCTCGCTTCAGGAAAGTTTTCATTAGGGCTGGAACGTTGGTGACAGATACAGCTAAGGTTGCCAAAGTGTTTCCATTATGTTATATCTCCCTGTTTTCACTTGCTTGCAACTATCCAAATGTTTCACCTACAAGGCTGAAATTTTCCAGGCCTCCTCTCTAGCTGGAGGTGAAGGGTTGTGTGGAAAGTTGGAAAAAAAAGAAGAAGAGAGAGGAAAAATGGTTCTCTTCTTTTTTAAATGGCAGCATCCAGGCAGAGGTCATAATTTAAGAGAACAAAATTTAATAAAAGCAAGCAGTGCTATTGCACACTCAGAAATGACTGACACTTTGAATTTTGGATGAATCTTCAAACAACATTTTTTATACTAAATGTTCCAACTAATTTTTACTTGGTCTTTTTCCTGCATTCTTCCCTTTTACCTCAGGGCATCTTTAGGCAGTGCTGCCTGCCTTATGCTGCTCAGCCTTCAGCTCCTTCTGCTCTCTGTCCACAGTCCCAGGCTTGACAGAGGCTCTGTGACCTGAAGCTCCTCTCAAAACCCCTGAGCCAGGGCCTGGATGGTTTCTGTAACCAGCAGGGCTCTTCCCCCAGTGCACATTTACTTGTCACTTGACCACTTGTTTGGTGAATTTGGGAAACCTCTGTTGTGCTGGACTGTGTTGGGGTGGATCTTGAAGTTGTAGTATCCTCAGCTTGTGGACCTTTAATGCTAGTATCCGTTCTGAGCCGGAGGTGGGCTGCAGACTGTTAAATCATGTGGCCACGTAGCATGAAACTCTAGGTAATGAATTTACAATGTAAAAATCAATTAGCATGAAGTGTGTTTTTATCAGCACAAAATGTAGATGCTGTGATTTCTGTTGTAAGCTTGCAAAGCAGAGAAACCTGGAGCTAAATAAGGTTGTAACAATTAATCGTGCTTTCTAATTCATTTTACTTCTTAAACAGGAGACTCTCTTGCTCAGAATGCTCATTTGAAATTGTTTCTGAGGTAAACAAGGGCTGCAGGTCTAGGTCTTTGCAGCTGGAGTATGGAACTATAAAGTTGGCTTAAAATGAACCAATTCACACTTGAAAACCCATACTTCACAGTTCTCTGCAAAAGAACAAAGCAGTCATCTCATTAGCATTGCCAGAAACCACTAAAGGAAAGCCAAAGTAATCCGATTGTTCTAATGGACGTGGTTTTTTTCTTCTAATATAATGGATTGCCTTGGAGGTTTGCATACTCTTCTGGGTAGTTTTTCTCTGGAGAGGCAGAAGACCACTGCTGCCTAGGGCTACGGGTGATGCTTCATCCTCGTGGGCAGTAATAGGACATGGGTTTGGCTGTGAAGGACCTCTGCTGATGAGGGATGGTAGAGCCAACAAAAATACTCAAGTCAATAAAATCGAGACCAAGTCGAAATACTTTAAACTCGACAAATAAAACACAGGAGGCAAACAGCTTCATGTGTGGAAATGGAAAATCAAGATCTGGAAGTTTAGAGAGCAACTACCCCCTTCCTGCTGCCTTCATTGCCACAGTCACCTTGAGTTTATTTTTTCAAACGAGGGCTTTCTCCCAACTCAGCTGGGCTTAGCCAACCAACTCTGTTAAATATCCAGGAGAAGATGTGTATACCATCCTTTTCATAACAGTACTTAAAACTCTATGATCTGACTTTTATGTTCCTGTCACTGCATGTGACATGCACACTGCATGTTCCTGTCAAGCTGCCCCTTCATTTGTGATTCTGTGAAGCTTGAGGTCTGCTAAGCTTGCTGAGAAGAAGCATTACAGACAAGGGCTCATCTTAAATTTTATGCCTTGATCCCAGGATGAATGTACTTCTGTTTGCTGAAGGAGGTGCTTTATTTCCATTAGGATTCACAGTCCTAAACCTCCTGGAACTAGAGGCCAAAGTCTCTTTGTTCAGAAACTCAGAAGAGCTCAGTCCTTCCAGAAGACAACCTGGTGACATGGTGGCAAGTCTTTTATTTGGCAGGTTGGTGGCTAGATGACTTGTTGAGGTGTGGAATAAGCCTTCATAAATTTTCAGCTACAATGAGGGGGGTTCAGTTTTCTCTGCTTTGCATGCTTACCAGTGAAGTGATTAAAATCTGCATCTCCTAGGAGGAAGTGTAAAAAAACTCTGCCAGGTTACATAAGGCAGAAGGATGCTTATTTTGTGTATCCTGCCAGTACACATAAGGTGGAGATTCTCATTGTAGTGCGGCCTTAAAATTCACTGCCCATGCACAAAACTGAGCTGTTAGGATTTCTAGGGAACTCTCCTGCTGAAAGCTGAAGTTCTGATGTCACCTTTTGTTGCAGGTGGCATTAAATAAATGCTCTGAGGATCACAGTTTGGGGCCTTTATCCCTGAAGTAGAAGTAGTTGCTCATGGCAATGGAGACGTCAGTTGTAATAACATTGGGGTTGTCTCATAGACAAAGGGTGTTTTGTCAGTGTGGGCACTTCATGGGTAAAACTTGAAGGATTTCAGGATCCCTGAGCCTCTGGCTGAGCTGTGCCAACTGGTCAAAGGGCTAGCTGGGGGAAGGTCAAGAGAAGATAGGCAGGGAAACACTATCCCTTCCTCAGGAAGACACTATCCCTTCCTCAAGAAGACAAGCTGGAAAGAATTTCTCTGGCGTGGGTCCAATTGAAGCTGTGTCAGTGCAACATATGGAGGCAGCAGTTTGGGAAAGCTGAACACCTTATTGGTCACCTCCAGAGTGCTCAGGAGAGACTTCAAACAGAAACTAGGTTCATTTCCTATCTAGGATGTGCAGCTTGCTCCATGTTGTGATCACTGCTCGGTGGCAGGATGCAGATAGGCATTCACGTGTATGTATGCGTGTGTGTTTACGTGTTACATATTGGAGTCTCTATATAAGACAATTAGTCCTACTTCACTGTGCCTACTTTTAAGATTCTAGCAGCTGAGACTTCAGGGGAGAGACTTCTAGCACCTGAGAAACAGTGTCTAAAATTACTCATTGGAAGAAGAATTGTTATTAACTCCCCTGTGCAGGTAGATGCACTGATGCTCAGGTAACCTGACTGAGGCAGCATTAAGCCTTCCTGGCAACAGGAAGAGAAAAACTAAGAACTGTGGTGGGTGTCACTGGCTTGCTCTGAGGCCACTTACAGCCTTCATACTCTACAGCTGCAACAGTTCCCAGCTTTCTAGATGTGCTCCCTGGAACTTGAATTGCATGCCTTTCAGCATTTCCCTGTTCAAGGCAGAAAACTCCTAGCTGATATTTTGTTTCCTAGACAGCGATCTTGAAGGAGGGATCCAGCTGGAAGTGGATTTTTCTGGTGGAAAACAGAAAGTTTTAAGAGAAGAACCAAGCTGGAGAGTGAGGGACGAGGAAGCAATGATTAATACGAGGTGAGCAGCCAAGTGAAGGAAAGATACAGAGGTGCAAGCAAAAGTGGGAAAAAAATATGCACAAAAATGTAGAAAGTAGAGCATGGCCAGAAAATAGAGAATTCCACCAAAATGGAAGCTGCACATGGCTCTAAGAGAAAGCAGAAGATATGCTAACAGAAATGAAAGTGAAGAAGAAAACACTAAATATCACTAGCCAGCATCATCTTACCTGAGAATTTCACAAGCAAGTTTTTCAGTGCCAAGGAAACACAGCACCAGGGACTCAAAAGGCACTTTGGTATCAGGCTCCGAACCTCTGGTCTTGAGTCATTCCTGACTTCTGACAAGTACCGCTTTCTGCAGTGAGAATACGATGGAGTGTACAACATATTTTTAATTCTCCTGAGCCACATATGCTTTTCCTTGTGAGAGAAAAGCTTCCCTTGAACCAAAGCACAATATTTCCTGTCTGCTGCTTGCACACCATTACACCATTTCTCCTTCCCTAGGGAACCATGGTTCTGTGCATGCTCCAGAAAGAGGCTGCTCTGCAGGACTGGAGAAGAACGGGGGCTTAGTTCCAAACATAACAGTAATAGCATCAGGAGAAGAATAGGGAAACACCCCCGTCAGCACCAATAGCTTCCTGCCTGCACCCGCTTGAGGACAGAGGCTGCACGATGTGCTCCACAGTCCAGCCAACATGCACCAGCATTGAGTGGTCACTGCTGTGGGATTGGTATGTGTCTGCTTGGGTGTGTGCATGCATTCCCATGCAGAATCGAGAGCACAAGGCAAAATCCTGCTCTTACCAACAGCCCAGTGAGTTGGGAGTTGCTGCTGAAGGTCATGGCAGGGTTCCAGGCATGTAGACATTTTCATATGAAGTGGTCAGCAGAAGGAAGGCTGCTGTGTCCCTGCAAAGATCATTTGGCACTGGAGGGAGGAGTTTTGCCTAAAGCAGCTGACTTTTTAATGGCTGTCTCTGGAAATGTAGATAAAAAACATTTCATACTGGAAAAAAACCCTGCTGTTGAGTTAGCTATTGGCACTTTTCATCTTCCATTTCCAAGCAACCAGTTAGATTCTGAGTTTGGCTGTGTCTGGGACAGGGAAAGCAGTACAAAAAGGACTGGTAATCAAGGAGCACCTCCAGCTTTCTAAGCATAATAAAAGACATTTTTGTACTCTTCTTTGGACACTGATGGCAAAAATCCTACTCTCTAGTAAAAGAGTTGAAATCTGGAATAATGATTCCATCAGTGGAAGGAGGCCAGACTTGCAATGCTGTAAGCGAGCAGAAGATCTGGATGACAAACAAGATGCAACATTATAGTGAAACTTTTGAGGTTGTTTCCTTTTTAATTTTGTCTTGTGATGGCCCCCTGTGATTTCACTTACATTAGGCTATGTCTGATTTTAAGATGCCTCTCATGCAGCAGCAGCAGCATGCCTGAGATCAAAACTTAGCACCCATGGTTTCTATTCCCCTCCTAAATATAAATTTCAAGGTGGTAATAAACACCAAAACAAAAACGATGTGCAATTTTAGTGATGGAGGAGCAAATTGATGTTGAATGTATGTGACATTTTTTCAATTTTCCTCTTGTTTTTCCTGATGGTGTTTTGTGCTAAACATTACATTTGCAGATGCAAAATTTGAGGAACACTTTATCTTCAGCACTGAGAAACATAACATGTAATTTGAGGCTTCAGCCAAGAGTGATGGCCTTATTAGTAATGGGAATTTACTGATTAACTGCTGTTAGCAAAACATCATCTTCAAACCCGTTAGTCTGAAACTGGCAGCCGCTCTGTCGGCAGGAGCTTTTTTTATTTCATCTCGGGGGACTTCTGTAGAAATATTTCTCATTTAAACAGCTTTAGCCTTGGCCTTTCAGTAATTTTTATCGTCTCAGCTAATAGGTTAACAATTGGTTAAGAGCAACTATCAGCTTAATGTCAAGTCATTCACAGGGAAAAGTTCAAGGAGAGAAGTAACACTATTTCAAAAGATGGCTTATTTTTGAACAAAGAGCTCCCATCGGTTTAAAAAGCCAGAGGGATAAAAATGAATGCGAGAGAGAAATGGAAAAATTATCACTGGAGAGGAAAGGTTAGGGGTCTGTGTGGTGGTAGGAGAGGAGTGCAAGGATGGGGAGAGGGGCTGGAGGTGTGCCACAGTGCCTGTGGGTTACCCGTGCTCTTCAGTGGTTGGCACTGTGTCATGGAGTGTGTGTTTGCAGGCTGGCTTCAATCCCTGCTGCAGCTACTCCTGAAGTGCTAGTGTGGGAAGCCTATGCACATTCAGCTGCTGCTGCTTGCAGTTCTACACCCATGCTTCAGATCCCTGCAGTGATTCCCAGGTTTGGAGAATGCACTTTATCCTAGCTCCAGCATTGCGTCCTCTTTCGGGCCATCGTGCTCTCCTCTCTCCTTGCTCAGTTCCTTTACCAACTTGACCCACATTTTCTTTTTTGTGTTTCAGCATTTTCCCTTTTTGCTTACAATTAATGTCTTTCCTATTTTCTCCCAGTCTCAAGCAATACCACCAGTTCTCAGTCTCTCTAGGCTTTTGTCCTTTCTCCTTCCACCTTATTCCTCAGACTCACCTCTCCACTCCTGCTCAGGATGCCTCTTTCTCCTTCATGCTTTCTAGGTGGTAACGGGGCACTGAGCAAGCCTACAAAGGAAATATATGTTCTTCCACTTTGCTTCTGTTCCAGGCATCAAAATAGTCTGCACACAGCTGGGAAGAGCTGCACAGCCATCGTTGATGTGTGTGCAATCAAGATGGCATTGGCAGATAGATGTGTCCACTGGAATGAGTCTCATTGCCAGGGCATGAACAGAAATTGCTTTTCTTTCTTTTCTTCTTTTTCTTTTTCTTTTTCTTTTTCTTTTTCTTTTTCTTTTTCTTTTTCTTTTTCTTTTTCTTTTTCTTTTTCTTTTTCTTTTTCT
>VXBA01004365.1:805250-839403 GCA_013399895.1 Serilophus lunatus | reverse complement strand
CCTTTCCCTTTCCCTTTCCCTTTCCCTTTCCCTTTCCCTTTCCCTTTCTTTCTCTCGCTTGCTTGCTTTCTTGCTTTCTGTTGGAAAAGTGACAGTCTTGCCTCCAATGTAAATCTCTGCTGAATTGGAGCTCTCTGATTCTTCTCCTGGATGTGCAAAGTGAAGCAAGGATATGGCAAGCATCTCCTATCTCCCAACAGCTTTTTCCAGGTTAAAAATTTGTCTTTCCTGGATGTAAGTTTTCGCCAGAAGTTTTCCTCAAAATACTGGCAAATGAAAATCCTTCCCTGATGTGTCCATTGTAAATCACCATGGCAAAGGTGGACAGACTTTCCTTGCAGAGATCTGAAAAACCTGAAACACCCCTGGCATATTACACTCCACTTCGTCATAGTAATACCAAATAAACAGTCTATGCAGGGGGCTGTGTAAAACTTTGCCACCTGCCATATCCCAGCTCTTGCATCACAGGTTCCTGACAGATGTGCAAGAGGCAGACAGCTGTATGAACAAGTGACTGGTCTTAAATGGGGCAAGTTCTTATACGGGGAAGGACAGCCAGACCATTGTTACCATCGCTCCAGGTAATTAGGGGAAGAAAAAGTCTACTTTACATAACAATTTGCATAGGAATTATAGAGGGCATCTGGATCTTTTGTTTGCCTTTCACTAGCAGTTTTGACAAATGGTGTTTCGCTGTCTACATATATATGCACGTATATATTTTTCTATACATGTCTATATACGTATACATGTATTCAAGTACAGATATGTATTCATCCATTGCCTGAGATCTAAATCCTGGTCTCTTGGCTGTGCAAGGCAGGAATGTTGATGTCTTATTTCCTTGTTTGATTCCTTGTGGAGCTGCGACATGATGCCCAACTGGGATCTTTAGACAGAATAGTAAATGAAAAGTGCCTCATGGCCAATGTTATTCAGTGATCTTCAAGATCAATGCTGGCTTCCTGAAGTCCAGTCTACTCTATACATGTCCTATAATCAAAGAAAGGAGCTTTCTCCCTCCCTCCAGTATTTATTACAGACAGTGTATGAGCTTCAAACCAAGGCAACAGAGCACTTTGCAGACACATAAACCAGTGATGAAGTTAAATTGCTTCACCTCAGAAACCAAGCTGTAAATGACTTCAGACAGCTTCTAAATATATTCAGTCTGAAGGAAAACTTTCTTCTAGCTTTAAAGCCTGGGGATAAAAGAACTGTCTGGTGAAAAAAAGGCAAATTTCTCCTCCTCAGAAGAGCCAAAATGCTGCACTTGATTGTTTAGGGGCACAAGGGAGGAATGTGGCTGAGGTCAGGCTTGTTGTATACAAACCGGGACCTAATTCCATGATGCACTGGGAATGTGAGCATCCATACCAGGGGAGAGGATGCTGTTGCCATCAACAGGAGTTAACCCAGGGCCTCCTGTTGACTCTGCCAAGGGCTTTGGCCATGCAGCACTGCGATATGTACTTGCCTGCTGTTTTTCCTGTCCCTTGAATGGAGGCACAGTGATAAGCCACAGCTCAGGACGAGCAGCAGCTGGGTTGCTGTGTATCTCACAAACTTCGGTTTTAGTCTTAGCATATGAAGGAATAACATAAGAAGAAACAGCTTTAAAACATTTTTTTAAAGTCTATCTTAAATTCAGGATTCATAAAGAGGGATCAGAATTAAAAAAAAATCAAGAGGTGTCCTGAACCCAACTTTTTTTTTAGCATAGTCCCTTGGATACATTAATCTACCTTTTCTATAACATTAGTTTTGTACCTGATTTCTATCTGATTACAGAGAACAATAAGAAGATGGGACCCAAAGACTATTATCTAGGGCCTATTCTCACTTTCACTGATGTGGACAGCAAATTGACTTCAAGGGAAACTTCATCATGCTGTATTGTTGATAACATCATAGAGGAAAGTGTAATTAAAGGGCAAAAAAGTGGGGCATCATTCAATGCAGTGTGCTTCTTGGATAGCTAGAGCTGACTCCATGTAACAGGGAAAGTGTTTCTTATTTTCTCGGGGAAGCTTTTTAATGGTAGTTGAGCTGAGATTCTTTTGGCTTTTTTTCAGGCTTTTTATTGAGACATTGATAGAGTATTCCAGTAGCTGCCAGTGTGTAAAGTGGGCAGGTCAACCTTAAAATATTATGGTATTTGAACAAATTTTACTCTTGTTTTCTCCCCAGTGTAAATCCAGAATAACTGTAATGACTTCAGCTTGAGCCACTTCAGATTTACAGCAACACAAATGAAAGCAGGGTCTGTCCATGCAGATGCAGCCTGAGGGATTAGGCATCTGACTGTGTGTTTTACCCTTGCTTCAAATTGACACCCTAGCCTTATTTCNAAAAAAAAAAAAAAAAATGCTTGCCCTGCAAATGAGCACTGGTGCTAATGTACTGCAGTGGGGATTTACCAACACGCTGACACTTCAGTATCCATCTCTTATTTGCATAGCAGAGAAATGTGAATAAAAATGTGGGATTAGTTCTGCACTGGTCAGGATAGGAGGTAATTCTGGCATTACCAAAGCTGCAGGCTCAGCCATAGGGAATTTGGCAGGTAAAAGTGCTTTGTGTGTTGAACACAATGAACACTGCAGATGTGTATAGACTGAGTCCAGGTCCTTATTTAAAAAATAAGGTTTATTAGATAAAACATACATAGAACCAAATAAATACAATTCTTTATTAAAAATACAGAAATCATTTTGCAATTGTAAAAGAAAGTACTGGCTTTTTCTATGAAACATAAATCTGAAAGTTTGGGACCTTTATATTTTATCACAGCTGGTCCCCTTCGATACTACATTCTTAAACATACTGCATCAAATTGAGAAACCCAATCGAAAGTCTGTCGTACAAAATTAAGAACATTTAGACCAGTAACACTCAGATTAATTAAGATGCAAACAGTAGCATACAGCACACAGAACAGGCAATATACAGCTACACATTAAAACATGCCTCTAAATAGCGACAGAGAATCCACTGGAAGGAATACGTTGCAGTAAATAAAAAACAATGTCTGAACAAATAAAAAAGGAATCACAGTTTGACACTATATTTGGTAAATGGCTGCAATATGTATTGAAACACATGTATTGTACGTATGAAGGATGAATAAACTGGACCTACCCATATAGAACATGCTAAATTGACAGTTATTTTGCTTGGATGCATGAATATGTATGGAGTGTATATATGTATATATGGTAGGCAGGTGCATATCAGTGTACATACATTAGAGCAGTGAGTACATAGACGTAGAAAGGCACACACCTCCACAGCCGAAGACAAATCACTTCAATAAAACCCTTTGAGGCAGGGTGAGAGCAATACTAATATGCTGTTTGTCATAGTCATTCCACTCCTGGACTCCAGGCATTTTATTCGCATGTTATTCCTTCATGTAAGTTCCATATTCATTTTAGCTCAGGTCTCTCTTGTTTACATATTTGAAAATTGAATACAAAACTATCCAATATAATGCAATGTTCACTTGTGTACTGGTTTGAGGGGGCTGGGATCGTAGGGGGCATGGGGCTTGAGGGCGTTCTAGGATTTTGGGAGGGGGAAGAATGTAAGCAATCCACCTACCTGATTTAAAATTCAATTTTCCTCAAAAGCTGTTTCAGGAAGGGGGTTGCCCTTGGCCAGGACGAAGCGGAGACGGGACCGGGGCCGGGCAGCAACGGCTCCTCGTTTCCTGGGGCTGCTCCCCCACCACCCCCGGCCAGGGCTGGGTGGCAGCTTATCACCCCAGGCTCCTGGGAGCACGGGGGTTGATCTCCGGCCGTCGCTGTGCATGGCCCCAGGGCCGTCTTGTACAGAGTAGCCCAGACGGCTTCTGTTCCTGCCCATTGTCCCCCTTCCCTGCAAAGTGTGCGGCCGGGACTGTCCGTCCCCTGCAGACCCCACGGCAGGAGTCCACCCATTTCTCTCAACCCGGGAGACATTTCCAGCTGGCTAGCAAGTATCCTTCGGAAAGGGGAGGGAGGGAATTGTTTTCACCTTTGTTTGTGTTTTTCAGAGAGTTTGGAGGGCCCGAAGTCCTTCGGAGAGAGAGAGAAAAGAAGGAGACACCCTTTCCTACCCTTCCTCCCTGTCCCTTTCAACTAGTCATCTGGCTGAAAGGAACAGTTCCTTTTTTTTTTTTGTTTTTCCTCAATGTAATCCTGGGGTCTTCAGTGGGTTACCCCTACCTCTCTCATTCAAATTCCTTGTAATAAATTGTTCTCCTGCTGAACATTTATTCAGTTTTCCGTCACTTTTATTGAACCTGCCCCCTGAATGCTGAAAGGTGGATTAAACCACCACAACTTGTTAGAGACGATTTATTAGGGGAGGTTTTGGTAGCTGAGTAACAGCAAAGTATTAAAGGGTTTCCAGTAAGTGGAACTAAGGGGCAGATGTAATTTCCCTGATTATTGTTAGCATTATATGGTAATCCTGGCATAATTAATAATATATTGTGTATGTCATCTTTAGTAAGAATTCTTGGTCAAAAAAGGAGAAAAGTCATAGACATCTAAACCTATATAGGTGTCTAAGCAACCAAATTGTTTATCACCTCCTGACAACAGTAGAAAAATAATGCTGAAATAGGGTGCTAAGTAAAATGAGTGGACAGCAGAATGAATATTAGGGTTCCCAGAATTAGAAATCACCTAGGTTCAGCATGTTGAGCATTCAGTTTGAGACAAACCTCACAACTCATGGCAGTGATACAAATGTACAGGCTTGGCATCGACTGGCACAGAACTGCATTGCTGCATGGGGACCTTGAAACTGCTCACAGGGTAAGATGCTTTCTTGTTCCTCTCTCATTGAAAGAAAGTAAAAAAAACCCCAAAATAAACCCCCAACACCACCACCCTTGCCCCCCTCCTAAAAAAAAAACCAAACCACCAAAACAGTGCTAAGGCAAAGATATGTAAAAAATGAATACAGAAAACCTGACTGTTCACTCGCCAGGGAATGTGACATTGGTAGCCTCACATTCATGCTGGTGGGGATGGTCTAGATTTATACCAGCATCAGGAAAGAAGCAGCCAAGGAAGGTTTACACAACAGGA
Organism: Serilophus lunatus; assembly: GCA_013399895.1. Taxonomy (NCBI): domain Eukaryota; kingdom Metazoa; phylum Chordata; class Aves; order Passeriformes; family Eurylaimidae; genus Serilophus; species Serilophus lunatus. The sequence goes on along the minus strand of VXBA01004365.1, from coordinate 834,319 downwards.
CAGAATCAAATACCATGTAAAGTTGGGTGGCTCTGGGCACTGGGGATAGGGCATCATTACCTTCAGAGGGCACAGTGGTGGGTGCACTGAGGGGAGTTGACATTTTCCTTCCAAGGAGGCACTTAGGCAGGATCACATTGCAACAGGACAGCTGCTAGCAATGTTATAGTGCCAGTATAAATAAATTAATAAACCCTGCTGCCTTTTGCCATCAAGAACAGAGTAGAAGCCTGGTGACACCAGCATGGCAGTGCCAACTGGAGTAAAACCAGACTGAACAATGAAACGAGGTGGAACAGTTTGAGCCAAGAATTTTCAAAAGACGTCAGCCTTATCTACACATCACATCGAGTCATAGAATGAGAGAACGGAATCATAGCATAGTTTGATTGAGTGAAGTCAGCATCTTTCAAGCCCATAACCTTATTATGAAAGCACACTTTTATTAAACAGGAGACCTCATTATATACATTCTATTTTTAATATACACACCGGCAGATGAAGGATGCCTGGTGAGCTACTGTACATGAACTTATTTCTCTGTTTTGAGAATGGTAACTGGGGAGAAGCCTGTGCTGTGTGCTGGACAGGGTCCTGTTATCTCCTTTGGGATTTGGGTAAGAGCAGTCGCAAATGCTCTTTTCTAATGGCATGAAATGTGGAGATGTTTTGTCTATCAGTAGTAAGTGGTATAGGCTGTAATAAATTTGGGTGTGGCAGAATGCGAGACAGTGTGAATTGGAAATCTTGATTGTAACTGTCAGATTTTATTCTTTCTAGCAGATTCTGTATATGCTTGAAAAAATTAAAATAGCTATATAGTCACTTGATATCTGATGTCCATTACGAAGTATCTATTCCTAAGATACAGTACTGGGAAAGAGATGTCATTCACCTTTCAAGGTTAGTAGATACATAAAAAAGTCAAACATTTACTGTAAAATATCTGCAAGATGTGATGAAAGCAGCCCTTCTTATATAGATGCTGCAAAAACTGAGGCTTATCTAGCAAATTACAGAACATTAAAAATCAAAGCTAACACACTTTGAGCCCAATTAGCAATAAAAAACCTGATTGCTGCACATACATCAAAAAAGCCTTGTACATGCTTCACTAGCCTTGGAAGCTAATGCTGAGGAGTTGGAAGACAGCTCAGAGCAGCATTAAAAAAAAAAAAAAGAAGTGTGAGCAAGAGTTGTTCTATTTTGTGGCCTGATTTAAGGCTGCCACTTTCCAGCTGGACAGAAACTGTTCTGCTCTCTTCCTTTACACTGTTTGGAAACAGAGACCCAGAGCCAAGATCTGATCTCACTCCCACTGGTAGAAGTATGCAGTAGCCCCACAGAAGCTACACTCATTACACTAAACTCACACTTGTGCATCCATGTGTGAATCTGCCCTGCGTTATTGCACGTATTTCAGTATGAAGCATGATGCTGTAAATATTGAAATGCCAGTTGCCACATGGATTTTCTCACATTCTTAATGTAGGCTTGTAAGCATGGCCTTTCCTTACTGCTGTTTTTGTCTATGCCATCACCACCTTCCAGCTGGCCAACATCACTTTATCTTCTTTTTTTTCAGCCTGATGCTCTTTCCTACCTTCTGTTACCCTTATCATTGGCAGCGGGCACCTCTTCTTTCCAACCAACTTTCTGATGCTGGCTGAAAGCAAGCTGGACCTTCTCCAGGCCTAGGGAAACAATGCTAGTGGCTCTGTGCTCAGCACACATCAGTGCTCACACCTGCCTAATGGTGTGCCATTCTCAGGTCCAAGCCTGGTCCATGTGGCCATCAGCAACAGTGTGGGAGCCAAGGATTCATCCCACTGAGCAGTGTAACTGGGACTGTTCAAAACAGGGAGTATTTAAGCAGCTTGAATATCAATAGGCAGCACAGGAAAAGATGGAAGTTAGAGGGAGAAATGGCACTCACCATACATAAAAGTGCTGAGCTTTTAATGAGATATTTATTTCAAATAGTCATCAGCCAATTAGTTAAAAACCATCCTCAAAAAGTGCCTTTCATGCTGGTGAATGAAAGCAGTGGAAGGGGTTTTGTGTGAGATAAAGAGTATGTCAAAAATAATACAGACAACCTAATTTAAAGATATCAGTGCATAGTAGTTTTTGTCACAGCAGAACTGATACAAGACTCTCCTATGAAGGGCACTTGATTGAAAGAAAAGAAAGTGTTGCAGAAAGCTAGAGAGAGAGGGGGAATGACAGAGCAGGGAAAAGCCAAAATGTAGAGAAGGTAGAATTGCAGCAAGGGTGAAGGAGACATGCCCATGTTTACTGAAAGATGGAAAGGAAGGAAAAGAAGCAATGCTGAAAGAATGGAACAGAGGAGAGAAAAAATGGAAGTAGCTACAGTAGGAGGAGAGGAATGGAAAGAGGTGGGAAGTTCCAGGGAAAAGACTAGACAGCAGAAGAATGAGATGGAAAAGAGTGAGGGCAGGATAAAGGACTAATTGACCTTTAATGGTATGTCTGGGTGCTATTTTTCAGGTGCATAAGGAAGATGTAGGCAAGGGCTGTGTGTGAGGAGTAAGCCAGATGTGAATAGCACAGGGAGAAAAGCTGGAATACAGTGAGAGCAGATGGTCTCGTGGGTAAGGCACTAGATTCAACCAGGACATCTGAGTTCAGACTCCTGGCTTCACCAAAGGTCAGTCTTAACAACGGAGGTTTAACAGAAGGAGGCAATACTGCTCACCTTCATGGAAGTTTTGCTTCATTTTCCTCAGTGTTCTGCTATTTTCCGCTCATACGACTATGGGAAATTCATGACATTGACTTCTATCTGGTTTTTAGCATTTATTTTCAATAGGGAAGGAAAACTGCCTCTAGGAAACCTTTCTCCTTAGGTTGTCTCTTTTACCTTACAAAGCTGTCAACTCTCTAAGGCAGGCTAAGCATCTCACAGTATGCCTGCACAGCACTAGACACAATCCCTATATGTCACTGTGACACAAATACTGAGAGTGAGTTTTGATAACACCAGCTGAGCAAGCTTGCATTTAAACTGTTAGTACTGCCAAAGGACAGATCTATTAAATGAGATACTGATCTCATTTACACTGGTGAAAAAGTGGAGTAACTCTACTACATTTACAGTTTGAATAACTCTACCATATTTAGCACTTCCATTTACAGAGTCAGTGGGAGACTGGAATTTAGGTTGGTTTCTTGTAAGCATGTAGGCTGGGAAAGCAACAGATTTTTTACTACTAGGTTTCTGACAGGCATAAAATGAAAAGCTTGTGTACATTAACCTGCTTCACATCAGTGGCTACAGCTGCTTTCTGAAGTTTTTATGTCATAAGAAAAAAAAAACATTTTTCTTTAAATATTGACTCTTACCGAGCCGATCAGAAGCTTTCTGGATGCTACAGCATATTAGAAAAGCCTTGAAGAAGACAGATAGTTTTTAGAGACACTCATTTGGTTCCAGTGGAACCTGGACACACAGATCAATTCCCCATACTGCCACTACAGCAAATGCTCAGGGCCATAAAACACACTACAGATCAGGAAAACATCAAAGTGAGGGATAAAATTAATCACTGTTCTTTCATTGGCTTGGATTCACTGCAGTTCAGAAGTTCTTTTTCTCTCCTTCTATGTTTCAGCTGAAAGATACTGAAACCTGTGACACTGCTCCACTCTGAAATGTCCTCATTCCTGTACCATTTGGACTTTTTGTTTCTCCCACTCCCCACTCTTTTATAGATATCTGACAAGATGAATTTAGTTGCACGTATTTCATGTTCAAAAAGGGCAGCATGATCCTGGTTTTATATAACCCTAATGGAAGACTCTGGGTAATAAAGACATTGTGCTATGCAGCAAAAGTTCAATACAGATCTGGAGACAGGGCACAAACTCCATGGGAACTCCAAAGAAGCCCAAGACTTTCCCATTTTTGAAGCCCATCCTTCCTAGCTGCTCTACCCTGCTATTATTTTACTCACTTCACAGCCTGTCTTGTGCAGCCAGAGAAGCCTCTATGAACAACATACACGCACTCACACATTCTCCTGTCCAGCCTCAAGTGCTGCTTTTTGGCAGCTGCCCACAGACCAATAGGACTAAGATTTTCAAGTCAGAGATGGAGTCTCTTCTGAAGTCATATGAGCTATTCCTGTCTGATTATGGCACTACCAAGAGACTCAACTGTTTGAAGTATGATGAAGTGCTGTGGATGCTGAAGCAGCCAAAAATTGTGGGTCACTGAGACTCATTTTGAAAAGTTTTATTTTTAAATTCCACCTCAGGCTTCGCCTCAGGAACGTGTGGAAATCTCCCAGTGAAGTAATGTTCAAATCAGGGAGAGTTTCTGCCTAGTGGCACGGCTAAAATCCTCAGGGCACAGGCCTTGGTTTGCTCCAAAGTGGAAAACTCAAACCACCCTCCGTGAAATTCATAGCTAAAATGCAAAGCTAACTGGAGAAGGTGTTGGGATCAGGTAGAGGTGCAGCTGGACGAACTCTGTACCAGGAAGCTAGCAGCTCTACAGGGAGCAAGGGAGAGGGGGGCTGACCAGCTGGGGCTGTCTCCACTCTTTGTTAGAGAGGATGAAACAGCTTGTTAGGCTCTAGTTACTATGGGACATGGCTGAAGCTTGACCTGGTTTATGAGCCAAGCCCCAGTCTTATAAATTCAAGAGAATAACTTATGTGGACCTCAGTGGGACCTGAGTTTGGCCTAACATGCTTTATTTAGCATCTTGAGTGAGGGAAACATTTTTCTTTAGATTAAAGTTGAAAGATTCTTGGGTTTCAGCTTAAGTCTTATGGTGGCAGTATATTGCACACTCATATTTCTTTCTTTTTTTTCTTTAATAAATCATATTTGTCCTGTACTTAGCCCCTGACCGAAAGCTGTTTGTTTGAACTGCAATAAACCTGGCTGGACAGTGATGCCTCTGCTGAAAGCAATCTGCTCCAACCACACCATAGGCNTTGTTCCAGGTACCTGGTGGGGAGTAGAGACTCTGGGAACGAAGGGAGATAGGGATTGTAAATACATGTTTATGTAGCTGTACTTCTGAGGCACAGGGATTTGCTGGAGCTGGGGCCAGAATGAGCGAGCTGTGCTCGAGTCTATCAGATTTGTGAAGTACAGATGTGATAATTCCACTGCAACCACAAAAGAATTTACAACAGGAAGTGTTGCAGCTGTGGCTTATTAACATTAGTACAAATTACGCAAAGCAAATTGTTAGCAGACATGTTTCCACAATATTTAACTCATAGCAGTGAATAAAAGTGATTTTTTTTCAAGAAAAATTTTAGATTTCCAAGGGAGTCAATTTCCAATTGTTCATAAAGGAACATGGATTGGAGAACAGCATGCAACTACTGCAAGGCATCAGAGGCAATGAGTGCAGTAAGTTGCCTGCTTTCTCTGGTGAAGGTGTGTGAATTTAGGACCGTATTTCTTGGTGAGAGAAGGAAAATCCCTATGGCTCCATATGACCCAGTTGCCAGCAGTGGAGTGTGATGGTGTGTGGGTGTTGTGTTTTAACTCTACCCCAGCCAAAATAAGCACATTCTGCTCCGTTATGGAGCTGCTGCAGCAAAGTTCTGCACCCAGAAGTGCTTGGAAAGGAAAGGAGGACCTTGCTGACCTGCCATTTCCCTGAATTTTTTTCCCCAAATATACTTATTATGACTTACTTCCCTAGCAACCTCAAGCCTGTTGATGTGGAAGCAGCTTGCGCCAGCAAAGCAGTCCCATAACACAAGCTCAAGAAGGTGGATTTGGAAACAAAATCCACACAGCAACAGGGTGAATTTGCAACAGACTGCAGGTGCAGGCTGAAGTGCTGGGGCGCAACCTGTGTACATCTGACAATCCCAGGGCAGGACTCCTCTCTCCAGCCAAACCAGTTTCAAACCAGGGTAGTGGCTGGTTTTGGTCCTTTCATACCTGCTTTCATTCATTCTTGCTGGACCAACCAGCAGAAAGCAGTCCTTCTGGGCACCTGCTCTGCCTCCCTCTCTGCTGCTTGGGGAAGAGCCGAATGAACGGATCTGAGGAGGGAGGCTGCAGGTCAGACAGGGGAAGTGCCTGAAAAGTACCTAATTTTAATTAGTAAGATGGGAGCATTTAATTGTCCCCTCCCTCCCTGGTGCCAAGGGAGGACCAGTTATATCTGGGTGAATGTCTGACCCGTTAGATGCTCCTGCATGGGGTGAGCTGAGGGGTCATTCCCTGGGGGGATCCCTCTCCTGATATCTTTTATCAAATTGAAACCATTAAAATGAAGAGAGAAGGAGGGGGGGAGGGGGGAAAGAGTAATTGCACGGGTTTTGTATGTTCTGGGGAGGTAAGAGCTTGTGCAGCTCCAAGACTGTACAGCTGGAGATGGGAGAGTGCTGCACTCCATGGGCAGGAAGGGACCATGGGGTGGCTGTGCCAGGGCAAGAGGAAAGACCATCTGTAACTGCTGTAGTCAGGTCAGGCTTCGGAGGATGATGTGTGTTCTTGCTGCTGACCCAACACAAAAACTTCAGCCATTTTCTTGTTGTTTTACTGGTTATCGCGGGTTTTGCTAATCATGCTCTATTTAATCTCTCACAGCCATCAGTTCTTTAAGAAGAAAGGAAGTGTAACTCATGAAGACTGCTGACAACCTATAGAAATTCAGCAATCAGTTTAAGGGCAATCACAGCCCAGAGTGATGCTTTACATGCCAGTCCCAAGGGTGCCTGCCTACATTAATCACATTGAATGAAGCTGCTAAGGCTGCAAAGGTTGTTGCACTCCTCAGCCTACCAAGCAAGACAGTGGGCTCGGAGAGGTGGAGGCATTCCCAGAGGCATTTCGTGAAACTCATTTAGGTCTGTGGAGAAGGAGGCATTTGCTGGTGCAAGAGAAGAGACTGTGATGGCAGGTGGATGGAAGGCAGCAGGGCTGGCCTGTGTTGGCAGCTGATGCAGAGCTAGACGCAAGAAGATGGTCTGCCAGGGAGGTCTAGCTCATGTTCCTAACACCTCGTAATTGTCACTTGAGCAAGGGAGGAGTTATCCTCAAGTCCTTGGATTTCACCTGCTTGGCTCTTCTTTAAAAAAAAAAAAAAAAAAAAAAAAAAAAAAAAAAAAGTGGATGTTCACAAAGAATTGAAACTGTCTGAAGCAACCAAAGCACCTTTTGATCACGATATGAGTGCTTAGAAGGAGAAAAGAGACACATGTATTGTTTTTAAAGGTATCACACTTCCACCCACCTGTTGGGAACAGTTAAAAATACAACTGGGTTGGCTACAGTCTGAAGCAAGAGCTGGAGAAGGAATAGCAAATGAAGTAATTTGCATAAGTGATGTCTAAAGCAGCAACCAAAGGAAAAGCAGCTGACATGCATGTTCTGGTTCTTTGGTGCCTGTTCTCAGGAAATAGCCTGACACCCTCAGCACAGCAGAGCTGCCTAACTACCTTCACTGACAAGACCTGAATGAGGAAAGTTATTTACAATAGCAATATTACTGCAATAATGTTTGTCACCTAATTGCCTCTCAGTGAAAGAACACAACACCATGCAATGAGGAATTTTCATCATAAGCCTTACTTACATGTAAAATGAATCCACTTACTGCCTCCCCTGTAAAAAACAGAACACTAAATCTAATGGCCTGGACAGTCCTGACTTATCTAAAAGTGTCATATTAAACGAGATAGCACCACTGACTGTACACACCAGATATACATACATGAAAACTATTTTAGCATATTAAATCCTATATATGAACATCATTACTACCATGGAGTTCATTAATACTGCATTGGTATCATCAGCCCTCTTGGCTGTAATGTCCAGAGCAGGGGGGAAGTGGAAGTGGTGAGACACAGAACAGAATGAGAAGGATTCTTACTCAGGGAAGTCTGTTTCCGGGGTGGCTTTTTTTTCTCCACTCTCAGAATAAAATGTGAGGCTACAGATTCTGCAGGAAAATACAATAAAATGCACAAATCTTCTTGGAACAAAAATGTTCCACTTCCAAAATGTCAAAATGATGTTTTGACATTACTGAAAGCTGTAGTTTCAGTTAAATAGAATTTAATGTTAGAAAGTGACATGCTTTTATGAAGAGTTTTGATTTTGACAAAGTGGGATTTTCCAGCATTGAAGCTATCTGATAAAGACTAACCAGCTCTGACTACTTATATATTACAGCAAGGTGCAGTTTTAAGTGGAGAAATTAAAATCACCTTTTGAAAAAGAAGAGAGGTTAAGTCCTAAATTACAGAAAAAAACCAAAACAAAACAAAAAGAGATTGTTTGAGGATTCTCTGAGGGAGATATTACTAATACAAAAAGATTTTTAAATATTTTTTTAATCTTTCTGGGGAAAAAGACCCCACAATTTTAGAAAAAATTTTAGAGTGAAAAGTGGACAGTTGATGAAAAGTCACCTCTCCTCAACCAGATAGCTGACTGAAGAGATTTCCATTCTTTATAAACACAAAGTGATGTGGATGGGTGTTATGTTCCAAGCATTGGCACATTGAGAGTTCCACATATTACATCACTCAATAGTATACGACTTCTCATTTAATACAGTTATTCACCTACTCCTATTAAGAGTGTTTTGGCATGCAGACAGGATTTGCTGAAAGCTAGTCAGTCCCATAAAGATCAAATCCTGCAAATTTATGACATTTTTTTTCATTTGGGGGAGTAGTCCCCAGGAGTTTAGTGAAAGTCTTGGAGGATATGGTTTCTCCTGTTTTTAAGGATTTTCAAGATTAGTCCTTGAACATGCATCAAGTTGAATTTTATTTCCATGAGGTATTTTTGATAACATTCTTCTCTATATAAACAGGGTCGAATACATCTTGCATATTATCAGGACCCCATTTCTTGATTCAGCTGAGCTAACTAGCTCTAAAATCACTTGCATGACTTACTCGCTACCTCTCTTTGTCATGCACTAAAGGTTTAAACTATATGGATGTGTCCCTTTGTAGTCCTCCTTTGTGGATGAAAACAAGGACATACCCATTCCACAGGTTACTTCCTCAGCCTGAGACCTGGTCTCCCCCCGACCCCACGGAGTATCAGTGAGCACCTTTTAGATTCATGTTAAGAGGCAGAAGGGAATTTTTAGTTCACTTGAGACAGAAAGTCCAGCACATCTGTCTGTGTACTGAAAGCCACAGTGCGATCGGGAACCTACAGCATCTGTCCTAGATCTGACCTCATTGCAAAGTGCAGAGGTGTGGCAAGGTCCCTGTGAGGAACACTGCCACCCAGCTCCCTCGCTTTTTAACGACGCAAACAAAAACAAACCTGAAAGTGCTGCCCAGAAATTCTTTCTTACAGTGCCGCAAACTGTATGCCAGACGGAAACAGCTCCGGGAAGGGAGCTGACAGCTGTGTGCGCCAGACACCGTGGGAGCCATCCACCCCCTCTTTGGTGTAATGGGAAACATCCTGTCACAATCGCTCTCCGCATTTGGGCTTTTCTTGAATTAATTATCTGTAAACGGTGACGGGCTTATCCTGCTGGGAGCCTGTGATTTCTTGGCCATACTTACGGATGTGCTTGATAGGAAAGTCCTGATGGTCAAAGCTCACCAGAGAGAAAGCATCACAGCTCGAGCCACAAGCCTGTTGGGACTGCTCCCTCTAGCGGGAAAAAGTACTGTAGCTGCGAAAAAAACCCTTTCCCTCTTTTTTTTTTTTTTCTTTCTTTTCTTTTCTTTTCTTTTCTTTTCTTTTCTTTTCTTTTCTTTTCTTTTCTTTTCTTTTCTTTTCTTTTCTTTTCTTTTCTTTTCTTTTCTTTTCTCTTTTCATTTTATTTCTTTTCCTTTTCTTTTCCTTTTCTTTTCCTTTTCTTTTCCTTTTCTTTCATTTTCCAGATAGTGCAAGACACGGGGCAGTTCCCATCAGACAATAGGTGTCCAACTGCTGCACTTTTTCAGCCCTTGAGCCTGGAGAGTGGAGCTGGTGTCCAGCCAATGCAGGGGTTACTGCTCCGAGATGGAACCATCGCAAGTGAGGAACTCTTAGTTTGTTTTCTAGCAATCCTCAGCATATGCTGTTGCTGTGTTTGGTTTTGATTTCCCACTTCTGATTACAAAAATAGGACTTACTATACTCATAATAATATTGATGATACAAAATAATTATTGTAATTATATACTTTTTGGTATATTATTAACACAAAGCAGCACAAAAGATCCCACTGGATTAAAAAAAGGTGACAATGCACAAATGTTAAAAAAGACAGTCTTTGTTAAAAAAGAAGGAAAAGCAATCCGCAAATGAATGCATTTCTGTAAGGCAACATATTACCTTTAGTTTTCCATCTAGATTTAGCTCAGATTCTGTCGTTCAAGAAATTGTTAGAACTTGGCTTGCTTGAGCTTATCAATGTGGTAACACAGTTTCAGTGCAGGTCCCAGTTTCAGTCCCAGGTATTTCATGATCATGTCGCTTTTCAGAAGTAACAAAGCATTGCCATCAATCTCCTGGTTTCAGAAGGGAGAAAGATAATCAAAATGTGTTAATCCCCTCCCCGCACTGTGTCCTGACACATTAAACAAGGTGAATGAGAAATAGCGTGTCTTTTCAGGCTAGCTGAAATGCCATGCATTTTGAAATTTCATTTAAAAAATTGAAATCTGAGGTATTGTAGAAGGAAGCTATAAAGGAGAGCTTAATTAAATACTACTTTTTATTCTCCAAGGAACGTTAAGATTTGTCTAGGTTTTCAATTACTTTGCAATTTAAAGGAGGATTTTAAAAAAATTCAGTATTGCTCTAAGCCCAGTTCTTAGAAAAGCCTTGAGAGAAAAGAACAAGTGATAGAGAGAGAAGGATGCGGCCACATGAACTGCTGATAGCACACCTCTGGATCTATATATACCACCTCTGGATATATATATGTATGTATATATGTATATATGCATATTTATATGTATATTTTTTCCTTAAATTGAAGATTAGTAACTTATTTTATTGGATCTATTAATAAAATTTGTTACATTTAGTTTAACCCTCATGTAAATGGATGAAATTGCCACCATTTTCAGTTGTTTATCCCAGACTTGTTGGTTTGAAAACCTTTTGAAATTACAAAGCACTATACTGAGCACAAAGTAGCCCGAGGGCAAAGAGAAGCACTCTTTTTTACAACGGACTGTAGAACACTGAAGCTTTCAGATATACGGTCCTTCCTTGAACCTAGAGCTTGTCTGTTTTTTCCTGACTGTATTAGTGGTCCAGCTAAAAGATACTTCCCTTCCTCACAGTGTGTAGCACACTTACATTCTTGGACCATCAGAGCTAAACCACCACAAGTTCTATGTACACATACATACATACATACATACATATACACACACACACACACATATATATATATATATATATATACACACATATATATATATATGGACACACACACTAATGCTATATATGGTATTCTATGATCTTTCCACTGTGATCCATTACCTACTTATTAAGCAATCCTATGGATTCTAATTTGCCCTGATCATTATTATTCCATTCCGTAGGTGATTTAGGTGATGAGCAGTTAAGGTCACTTTCTGATTAACTCAATCAATTAGTGCTCTTCATTTTTCAACACCCACTCTATCCATAATAGGAATTGTCTTCACCTTCCCCCTTGCCTTCTCATTATTTTAAGGAAGCTAAGGTAAAGTAAGAATAAGTATTAAGTATAATTATTATTTGCATAAGAAATAAAAGAACTCCTGTAACTGAGGTGCAGTGGGATAAAAACACAGTCAAGGGTGAGGTGTGGTGGCAGCTGTTTCTAAATGTTGAGTTCAGCATTTTATTATTCCCATTATTATTACTGTGTAAGGGTCAAAATTAAACTCCCTGGCAATAGTATGCCAGAGGGAGCATTCATATCCAATTAAATATCCCATATTAGCCATGTCCCTGTGCAGATTCTTGGCTTGACTTCTCTCAAGTATTACTGTGTCAGCCCTTTTCGAAATAATTTAAAAAAGAAGAATTTGATATCATGGTCCTCACATCTGCAATAGCCCCACCAGAAGATCTTGAACCAGATCAGGAGGTGGTAAAATACAATGCAATTAGCTTGTAAAGTGCAATTAGTTTGTTTCACGTTCATTGAGTCTCACACACTACAAATCAGAATACCGCAGGAGATCATTACCATGTTCCTGCAAGATGATGGATACAGAAAACATCTGAGCTGCAAGATCATAATAGAGTGGATATGAACATTGAGTTTCCATCTGCATGAATGAGTGTTACTGTGTTTGTGCTGGCTTCTTGCAGCACTTGGTCTGCAGATACTGTTTAAAAAGCAGAGTAGCCCCTAAACAAGCCCTGTGCCACACAAACAAAATTTGCAGCCAGACTGAGGGGCACCTCTTTCTCTTCTAATGTGAAAGATGAAAGTACCTATCTTACTGGGTGTTTAAGCACTTAATTCTAGGTAAAATCAAAGACTTCAGGGTCTATATCATTTAGGGTCTATATAATCTAGAATCAGGATCTATCTAGATCTAGATATGTGTGTTCCTTCTTTGTTATTCTGCAGTCTTATGAACAGACACTAGCCCTGGTAAGGCCACCACCTGCAGCAGGAGCGCAGCAAGTGGCACCTCAGTGGAAAAACACATGCTCTAAAGTCTAATGTCTAGCACTGCCAGAGATAGGTTGCTATTTGTATATATTGAACTCAAGGTTTTTTGTCCCCTTCACACATGCATTTGCCAGTTGCTGGCCATAATTTAACTATCAGACCATAACATTCCTTCAATCCCTCCCAACTTGAGTTTTCTATCTGATAATTCCAAGTGTAATTCTTTCTCCTTCTCCATTTCCCTTCCCCCAATCTTTCTACCAAGTCTTTCCTGGTGACAGAGCACTGCATGGGGCTCTCACACTGAGCTCCTACAAGGTCCTTTGCCAGGCTAGTGGCTGCTTTTGTGAGACCAAAAGCTCTGTCATCAAAAAGCTCAGCTCTCATCGGCACACAGACCTGCTGAGAGAGCAGGGAACAGTGAAGGGAAGCTAGTAGGACATTTCTCAGTCTTTGGTGCACACTGTAAGGACCTGCCCGTGACAGAGCTCCTTGGGTATCTTGGGAAGAAGAAAAGCCTCTGCTCCTGGTGGGAAGAGCAGTGACAGGGCCAGGTCATCCTGCAGCATCTTTTGCAGCAGTGAAGGATGTGGACTGCACGCTGGAAAAGCTGGCTCTGGGGACTGAGATCAACACCCAGACGGTCTAATACAGCAGTGGGAAAGCACACCACCTGCACGCAGGAGACATCCTCCAGCTTTTTCCTCCTGCTGGTTCCATAAGCCTCTCTCTCCCGGTGTCATAGCTCAGATCAGCTGATTGCCAATGCAACTACTTCAGGTGATAGCTGGGCCATGTCAATGACAGTAAGTGCTTCTAAGTAAATTACGCACCCTCTTCACATAAAGATTGAACATACAGAAAGATATGGCTGAGGTTAATGGACTAATCACTTGTCTCTCACCCCTGGGGTCTTTGTGCTAATTCAGATGACGTTTGAAGGCTGAAAAATTGCGGAGACGTATATAACTCAAAGGTGTAATTGAATTGAGTTGTGTGGCAATCATACCCAGGTTCTCACACCTGTGGCATATTTTACAAGGAGACTAGTGATAAGTAGAGCCCATGGGTGCTGCATGTGCACCAAAAGATGACGGGGACAGTCTTTAATGGAAATTTAGCTTGATCTCTTTGGTCACAGCGTAGCTGCAGTATCATGGAATGCTCCAGTGCAGCCGGCCCATGACTGCCCGGAATGTGCCACTGCTCTGCTGCTATACAAAAGCATGTTGTGCCATACTTGGCTACAAATGGAAACTAAAAAAAAAACAAGTGCTTTTACTCTCTTCATATTTACAAGAAAAACTTTAAATGTTTGGGTTTTTTTTCTTTATGATGTACCTGTATGTCTCAGACCATGTTATTTCTTGCTGCCTTGCATGAAGATTTTCTCTTGATGCACAGCCTCTTCTGATATACTCAGAGAGTTACTTCAAATCTGAAGGTGTGTTGTTTATCTGCCTGGTTGCCCACATGACTAACATTGGCCATGTTTTCATTATCAGCTTATAAGGCAGATCTGCCATCTCTGCAGAAAGAGGGAGAAGTAGGCCAGCACCTGACCTATACTTGCAGATTTGGCTCTAGCACCACTGTGCCTACTGTTGTTCTCATCCTAGAGGCCTGTCTACAGAATGGCAGATGACCTCAACACCTTCCCAGGGTGAGCAGACACTAAGGCCTGTGTTCATTTTTATTTTCATCTGCTCCTCAGCCACCTCCTCCTCTCCTATCTGGTAACCCTGCATCCAGTGTGTAGCTGGAAGTCCATAATTTGTCTCCCCCAGCTGTGTTCTGCAGCCCCATATTCCCACCTCTGCTGGCACACAGGCAAGGAATGGGACCTAGTGACAAAGCCCTCTTGTTTGTTTTGCAGCTCCTGAGGTGCTGTTCAGGACTCAGGGCTGGGGAGCAACACTAATTTAGACATAGATCCATGCCCTTACATCCAAAGTTTTGACCTCTAGCTGAACATAAAGAAGTAATTTTTACAGTAAGATTCATTTTTCATAGCCAGACTGAATTGATCAACAAAAGAGGGAGAAGAAGGCCAAAGATGCTAATAGATACATTGGTGCCTTATGCAGCAACAGAACAAGAAATTCCAGGTTAGACAAGTTTGTAGCCTTCCCCTTTACTAATTTTGCATAATAAAATTTCCATCACTGGAGTTTGCATCACAAAAGCCACTATCATATCCTCCGGTGAGTCAGCAGGTCTGTTAAATTTAGTTTTGTAGTTACATAATACTGAAGGGAAAAAAGATTAAAAGCTTGGCTGTTTGGGGTTTCTTCTGCTAAATATCTGGAGACACATAGAAAAAAAGCTCTTCAGAGAAGAATCATAGGTATCCTACCAAAAAAATTGTCATTGAGATGAAGCATTTTTTGTGCCAATCTGACAATGAAAAATGAGCACCAGATCTCCAGCGCTTTCTTTCTTTTGAGACTTGGCATAGAAACAATTTATGCTGGAGTAGTTGGGAACAAATAGGAAATATTTTCTAAAGACACTATTAGGGTCTTCCCATTAAAGGTTAAATGAATAGAGTAGCACAGCATAACTGAATATGACTGTTTCAGGTGGAAAGGACCTAATGACCATCTAGTCCAACTATTTAAGAAATTCAGGGCTGACCAAGTTACAACATGTTATTAACAGCACTTTCAAAAAGCCTCTTTACCAGTGACAGGCTTGGGGCTTTGGGCATCTCTCCAGGAAGCCTGTTCCAGTGTTTGACCACCTTCTCAAGGGATAAGTGAAATTTCTTCAGCTCAAGTCCCCAGGTGTGCTGGACTCCTTGTAGGGCCTTGTGTTCAACCTGACTGAGCACAAAAACTGCCTATGCAGCCAAAGGCAGCTGAGAGTATGTGTGATATGTGTGCTGGCTATCTCTTGGGACTTAAATTCCACAGGAGTGTTTAAGGCCCCCTTCTACATACGTGTTTTCTGAAGAGCTCCACGTGGGGACCTAAAGCGTGAGGGTCTGCGTCCTTCACAAACCAAACCACATCTTCCACCGTCCAGGTCAAAGGATTCTTGCTTGATGGCCGAGCTGCATCTTGTTGTTCTGGTGAGGGACTTGAGGCTATTGGTACAAAAAAAGCCCACAATAGCAGATTACAATGGCACAAAGCAGTTTCCTTGGTTTATGATTGTGCAGGGGTGTGTCAGCCTCCCTGGCAGCATTGGATGTTGGATCTGCATGTGCAAGTATCAGCCTGAAATGGTGGGGTAGGGAGAAAAGGGGACATGGAGTGGTTTCTGATCTAACTGCTTATTGGAAGACATGATCCCAGCTGCTGAATTGCATTAAAAAACATGAAACCCTCAAGTTCCTGCTGAGGATGTAAAAATGTGCCAGCTGCCAGACTCTAAAACTGATCTGGATCTGCAAGCAGCAGGGATCTTGGCTCAAGAAGACACTACCCTCCCACCTGGAAAGAAAGTTCTTCAGCGCTAAACTAAGGAATTTGCCATTGAATGCTAAGGGTAGAGGATAAAATCAGGATTAGGTTTTTTTTCCTTTGCATTCAGATATTCAGATTTGGCTTAGAGCTTAATGGAAGGTTTCCAGTCCATATCCTCCTAATCTTAGTCTCACACAAGGCTGATGGTCCCCAGAGAATGTTGATTTGGAAAGTTACTAAAACATGTGAAGGTGAACATTGCACATGTGACTTTTTAATGGTACAAGCCCTAGATGATTTAAGGTCACTTCAGCTTGCTGCAGCTTCAAATCAAGTGAATAAAGACATATTGGAATGAAAGTGCATTTATGTTTTTATTCTTAGTCTCTGCAGAATTGTAAATCTCAACCTCCCCCTGAATATAATTTGTATCCCCACTTATGCTGCTTCACTATGACAAGAACTATATTATGCTAGGTTGCAGGAAAGCTCTTTCTGTTTGTTTATATCCACACCAAGCAAACTTTGCCTTGGCAGGCAGCAGCACACAGATGTGTGAAGTGTTACTTGCCCACATCTGCTCATCTCTTTCTGTCAAGGCCCAGTTTTCAGTGAGAGATGCGCAAATGGCAAGCAAACAAACGCTACAGAAGACCAGAAATGAAACAGAAGAGTGCACGTAGAGTGAGACCACAGATACCTAAACTGGAATCTGGAGACGCTCCGGGTAGCCAAGAGGCAATCAGAACTGCTGAGAAGAGGAGGGATGAGCTCTCCAGAGAAATACTGAGCTTAAAGAGATAGATGAGATGTATGAGAATCCCCATGTGTGACTCAGAACACGATCCTAATGCATGTGAGCAAATGTACTGGGCTGGGTTTGTGGCTTATATAGATTGTCATTTCATTGACTTCGGTAGAGCTCTCTTGATTTATATTAGCTGAGGCTCTGCCTGTGTATGCCCAGTAATGGGTTTATGTGCATATTGGTCCTTTTTTTCTTGTCACAATGCTCATCTTACAGTATAATGTAATGAGATATATTTTGCAGTTATTCAGGATGAACTCCAAAAAGCAGCAGTGCTATGAATGTGCAAATCTGGTTGATGGGCTTCATAATGGGATGAGGTGTAAATATCATGATAATTGCACTCTCATTTGCTAAGTCACTGTTCTGGATTTAAAGGACAAGGAATCGCCGCAGGTCCTTTTAATTAGAAGCGAGGACTGGTGTTCATGCGGACTCAGGCGACCCTGGGCTGCACTCACAGAATAAATGCAATACACAATGGTATAGGCACCATCTGGAGCCTTTGGCATGAAACAACGAAGACAAAGAGTGTAAAATGAACAGGCCAACCTTTGGATCATCAGTAACATTGAGGAACTTTGTCGGGGACAAGTGGGAGAACTGAAACTTGTCTTGGAGACAGCAGTGAGAGTGTTTCTCCCCTTCCTGATCTGCCAGTGGTTTGGATGCTAGATGATGTGTGAAGGTATTGGTCACTACAGCACCTCAAACCAAAGGTCAGGGAGAAAACCAGGCTTTTTGCAAGTCAGCTGGAAACCAGAGGGAGGAGACAAAGGTTTGGCTGTGTGCAAAGGATTACAGAAACTTCCATGCTACTGCCATAACATGGTCAGGGAGATGTTGCACCACTACTGAGAACATAAGGAAGGCCCAGAGGGCTTAGCCTAGGATTCAGACTGGCTGCTCTTTTTATGCCCTGCAGCCCAGTGACTCCTGCCTGTAACCTGATCCTTCCAGAAATACCAGGAAAGGGCAAAGGGGAGCAGTTGGGAGTCTTTACAGATATTGGAAGTATCTGTAATGAAAGGAAGGGGAATGAAAAGAAAAGGTTGAAATGACAGGGGGAATCTATTCACTCCTTCACAATCCAGCAATCAATAGCATAAATCTGATTTCTTAAAGACAAAAATATAAATGACCTTTCTGAAGAGACTACATGGGTAGAACTCTTCCAGGCCCTAGTAGGTGAAGATAACCCTTTCAGGTCCCTATCTGAGGTATAGTATAATGATATAACCCCAAGAATTATGTGTTGATACTGATTCTTCAAATATTTTTTTTCATTATTTATCTATCAAGTCCTGGATTCTCTGTAGCTTTTTTGTGAATTAAGATGTGTTATCTTACTTGTGTGAAAGGGGCTACCTTTAAATGTTATTAAAAAAACTGGGATACGACAAGTTTGCAGCTAAATACCAATTTGTAGCTGGTGAGTTTGGAAACAATCTGTTTTTTCATGTATTTTAGAATTTACTTAGTTTCTTAATTTATTTGGCTTTCTAACATTGTAGTTTACACATTTGAATGCAATTTCTCTATTTACAAAAAGAAAACAGATCATTTCATGTCTACAAGAAGGCACGAGGTTTGCTTCGACAGCATCACTTTGCTGAAAGATTATGTTAAGCATGAAAGTGTTTGATGGCAGCAGGGCAAGTACTATACATTTTTTCTTATCTGAAGGTATTCACACTTAACCTAAGAACTAGATAAATGAGGAAGTCTCATGTCTCCAGGGTATCCTATGCCATCCTGTCATCAGAATTAATCAAGATGATAATGAATACTCAGATTACAAAGAGATGGGAGTGCTTGCGACCAATAATTATTTTTAGAGATCATAATCTAGGTCAAATCCAATTTCCTGTTTTTGACAGGTGGCAAAAATTTGTCAAATTAATGGAATGAGATATGGAAATTTAGGTAATCAGAGGAAAGCACTTTCCCCTTCTGCCTCAAGCAATATTGGGGAAGGACAGTGAAGAGGTTCTTCTGCAGGGGAGGGTCTCTGGCCATCCCAGTCAAGACCATTGCTTGTAAAGAAATAGCTGGAACTACCAGGTCAGTGGCCAAAGCCAAGTGAAGTTGAGGGAAAGATGTGGCCTCACTTGGTCTGTGTTTTCACCCCCACATAAGCTTTTCTCTGCCACTCACCTCTAATCTCTGGACCTTCCTGGGAAAGAATGGAGAGAGAGTCAACAGCCTCTCAACAGGCTGCAGAGGCATGACAAGGAAATAAAATGCTAAGATGGAGTTAAACATGCAAAAGAAGGAAAGACAAATAACAGACTCCCTAAATATGTTCTTGGCAAACAAATAGAGCCCAGAGGGAGTACAGTCATTGATAGATAAGAGTGGAAAGGGAGTGACAGATGAACTTTAATATTGCTGCAGGCCTAAATGATTTCTTTGCCTCAAGGGAAGGGGGTGGGAATGAAATTTTAAAAGGTTCTCTCTGATTGCACTGGAGCAGATAATAAGGAGCAGCAGATCTACTGAAACTAAGCAGAAGTAGCAGACCCTCAAGGGCACCGAGAAATGGGAATTATTTTTTAAAACCAAACCACCTCCCACCATAAACAAGGACAGAAGGAAGGCTTTGTAGAAGACACCTTTCTAAAAATCTATGGCACACCAAGCAGAAGAGGAGAGGCATCACAAAAGCAGGCACCTGGGAGAACACAATGACACGATATTTATGGGTGTGGGGGGTTTGATGAGCCATGATCAACAGAGAGCTCTGCAAAGAAGATTGGGTTTAGCACGTCCATTTACACTGGCCAGTGCTTGCAGGACATGTTGTGCACGACCTAGCTAATGTCCTCAGAGAAGAGTCCCTGTCCCACCAGTGTAGCAGCTGCTCCCAATTACAGCTTGGCAGGGGATGGGGATGCAACACCACAAGTGTTCCTCCACCCACTACAAGAGCAACGCAGCATTCAGCTGCATGAGACGTGGGTGTTAAATATNGGGGAAAGGCATGTCATTGAAAGCACTGAAACTTTCAGACTGCAAATGTCCTCAAAAATTAGCAGGCAGGCTTCCCAAAGAAGTGGTACCCAGGACCAAGGCTTGCAATGCCATCAGCAGCTCGTTTGCCTTGGGGAGGTGCTGGATTTGGCCCCCATGAGGTGCTTGCAGCATTATTCTGGAAAAGTAGAAATTTCTAACCCTGTGCCCCTAAATGTTTTCAGGAAATACATGTATTAACAAGCAGAATTGCCTCTTTAACAAAGACCCTCGGGTGATAATAATTAACTGCTAATATTGGATAATAAAATCTACATAAAAATAACAAGCTACAGGGCAAGGTTAGGGTTGTTATATTGTGGTTGAATACGCAATTCTTCATACTTGGGATAAAGGCTTTGTCTGTTATGTAAGCAGGCTTGGGAAAGGTTTATGATGTCCTTGACTATTCCTTCCCTGATTTAAAAGCTTCAATTTGGCAAATGATGACAGCAAAGTTCATGTTTATCTGTTAGCAGCCCCAACTGCCTTTCTGAAATGACATTTTTTCAATTTTTTTTTTTCTGAATTTTTTAGCATAATCAAGGAGAATTAAGCATCAAGCTTCCAATCGCATTAATGAGAGCTTTGAGGTTTAATCTCATCTATTCCGCTCGAAAGACATGTTCTGCTATGCACTGAGATATGCTTTATGATTATGGGTTTCTTCCATTATATTTGCCCACCATGATAAATAAGGCAAGCTATTTTTCAAAACTATCCATAAATAAATAGGATAGGTTTGAGGTTTCAGAGATAAATTCTTCTTTTTAATGAGTCCTGCCCATCCCTTTCTTGTAAGTATACAAACTGAAGAGGATAAGAACAGAGACTGGCATGCACCACTTACTCATCTTTGCTTACTTATGATTCAGCAACATATAAATTATGCCAAGAAAGAAGAAAAGCACATGCATAGATTCCAAAGATCTCTGCAAGACAGACTTTGTGAAAACAGTAATCACACTCCAGTGTAGCTGCACTAAGGCAGTTGCAGAAAGACGTGTATTTTAATCTGGGATTGCCATTACAAGTGGAAGCACCATGGTGGATGAAAACACAGCAGCTGTGAAGAAATACAGTCTCTAATTTCAAGGGTAAGTGGGTAATGCTTTGTGCGGCTCTGGCGAAAATTGCGGTGTTATAGAGCTGACACTATGGCAAATGGAATAAGAGATGAAACCAGGCTGTGGCTGGCAAGACGACAGTCTCTTAAGGCTAGAAGTGATATCATAATGAATACGTGGGCACCTTGACTTCATGGATGTCATTGTGTTGCCCATTACAGCCACAGAAAAATGCCTGGCTGTGTCTGAGAGCAAAGGGGTCTCCTCTGCCTTCAAGGATCCGGCTTCTGCCTTGGACTGCAGGAGACTCTGCCGGAGTCTCCAGAAAGAAACTCAGGGGATCAGAAGAAATGTGTTGAATGGTGGTGCCACAAACATGCACTGGTTGGTTGTGCTGCCATATATTGATGGAGCACAGGGGATTGGTATTCCCTTTGTTAGAGACCTTGACAGCAAACCCATCTCTCTATGGGTTTGTGTGTACCTCTGTGGTAGATCCTAATCCACAATGGGCAATACCAGGACTAACAAATTGTTAAATATTAAAAAACCAAAAAACCAAAATACCAATATTGAAGTATCCATAACCATTTTAATGATGTTCACGGTATATCTTTCAGTTTTAGGAAGCCTTTACTGTTGAGCTGACCAAATGACTGAGAGATCTTGGAAGACCGAGGCCATGCAAGTGTCAAATGTTTGTCACATAAAAAATACTAAGCTGTTGAGTCCTGTTAACCCCAAGTATTATATATAGCAGCTTCAAGTCAATTTTAAGTGCTTCAGAGATACCCACATGTCATGGATGCCTGGTTCAAAAGCGATCTCTTCCTATTTGCTCCTCAAAGTGCTTTAATGAGTTTTAAGCCAGGAACATGCAAAGCCTATTGCTCCATGACTTTTTTGGTTGGTTTTCTTCTGGAAGAAAGATGTGCCATATTTCAGCCTTTGATTTTGTAAAGAATGCAGATTTTGTGGGAAATCACTAAAAGAGAGATGGAGCTGTCTCCTGAAACTTCTCTTCCTACTCAGGACCATGGGGAACTTTCACAAGACATTGGCTGAGGCTGGGAAAGAGTAACATTCAGAGTCAGAAACAAGAAGGGAAAGTAGTGCAGCTGAAAAAGCTTAAGAAGCTCTGATTTTAAGCTTCAGTCCCTTGAACGTTCCCTGATACCAAGGATCTTCTCCACACAACACATTCTTAAGTACAGAAATTTCATGTATGCTGAAAATGCACAAAACATTCAATAAGGCACCGAGTGATTCAGGGGAGAAAAACCTATGGAGGCTTACTAAATACAAATCCACCACCTCTGGTTCAGGAAGTCTTTGAGCCAAAAATTTCTGAAGGCAGAGAGGGTAGCAGGGCAGCACCACCATCTCTGCATTTATCCCTTTCCTTGAGATGCACTGCTGTTCTATGATGGAGATGGGATTTGTGGCTAGACAGACCTTTGCTCTGAATTGCCCTGACTCTTCATATGTGCTACAAGGAGATAACCACTGATCCCAAGCAGAATGATAAGGTTTTTTAAAGCAAGTATGTAACAACATCATTGTTAAATCTTGGCTCCTCGCAGCTGCTGACTACAAAGCTTGACAAAAGGGTCCCAGTTCTGCTAGGAGGCTCTAAGGAAGCAGTGGGAGAGGGGTAAATGAATCATCTTGTCCTCCCAGCACTTGTGTGCCGGCCTGAGAGACACTGAACAAGATCTGAATGAAAATGGCTTTTCATTTCCTTTTCTTTGTAACTGAGGCCACCAGTTCCTAGCGACAACATTTTACAAGTTGCTTGCAGTAGTGCATTTCTATACTATCCATTTTGCTTTGAGCAAAATTGATTCTGTAAGTAAAGGAAAAAATAATTAGGAGAACTGAACACTTGGTGGTCTCTATAATAGACTAATGGAGGGGTAAACCAGGGAAACAAGTGTGTGAAAATAATAGCAAAGTGAGTGATAGTTTTGCATAAGTACTGAACATTTAAGAGGCCAAAATTAGGCAAACAAATAAATATAGGGATAAATACATATTTTGGAAGAATTATGTTTCCTAATATTAAATAGTGAAAGTTCAGGAACAAGAAACAGGTGTTGGGGAGGTGAGGGATGTGAAGGAATTAAACGAAGTTTAAGCAAAGGACACTGGAAAGAGGCTCTGGAATGGCTTCCAGCAAGAATATGCAGAATCACTTGAAGTTTCCAGAGGAAATGCATGGGCAAAAAGACAGTGCAATGATCTAATGGCAGACAAAGAGACTAGGGGAGCCAGTAAGGCTTCTGCAAATATATCAGAATTTTTTTAAAAAAACAAACCCTAGAGTGACAGTAGATTCCATTAAAAATGAGGAAGGGAAAGAAATTAATGACTTAAAAATGGCTGAGATATTCAACTCCTTTATTAGATCTATCTTCAAAATGAAAAATGCATAAATGAAGTTTGAATAATTAGTAAGGGGTGAAGACACCGTTGGAATCACTACTGATAAAGACCCATTAATTGAGAACTTGGAAAATGCAAAAAAGACACAGTTAACAGGAGTTCAGTGAATTAGCTAACCCATTTGATGAACTCTAGTAATTTCTAGAGAAAAAAAAATCATGGTTAATAGGAAACTAGAGCTGATGGGCAAAGTAACTATATAGCAAATATAAATCCTAGCAGGGTGACTGGACAAAAATACAAAGAAAGGGAGAAAGAAGGGTCATTGAATGCCGTGGTTCCTGTGGCATCCCTTGAAATTGTAGATAAACTTCTTGTGACTTTGCTTCCTGAAGAATAAAAGGGCCTTGAGCAGTGAGCTGGACAATTTCAAAAAATATATCTTTTGCTGGAGAGTCTTTTGCAAACAAGATCTGTCTTGATTCTTGATTAAAGGGGCAGGATGGGCCACACACCTAGACAGCAAGATCTTTTGCTAAAATGTTTTAAGGTAGGCATATTAATTCATTAATACTTGAGTTTGTTCTCCATCATCTTGTACACAGCTGGTGTCACACAAATAACAAGTACCTGCCTGTAAGCAGTATTAATCCTTAGGAGGAATGCTTTATATATTAATATTTATATCCCTAAGTTGATAATAACAGTTGTGATTGCTACGCAATTATACATAATACATATGTTTACATAGTAACAGTATTAGAAAACATTCACCTTTTTACTTAATGATGAACCAATTGATTTTGTGTTTACATAGGTTATTATTGCTGCTTCTAAGTGGAAGCGTGAGAAGTCTGGATGGATTCCATCACAGAACCACCTCACTAATTTTCTTGGGAATTGGGAATGAATTAAGGCTCCAGCATGGCACCAGCAGAGCAGCACACATTATTAAACAGAAGATGTTGTATTACCACTTCTGTTTCCTTCAAGGTAGGCCCCATTCCTTGTTGGACTGGAGGTCTCATGCCGCAGGCCAATAGATGAGGACCCCCCTGAAGACATCTGAGCAGGACAATGGCTACAAGAGGAAGAGGAGCCTCCAGCAGGATGCCCATCTGCAGGACTCGGACGCACATTGTACATGGAGCCTGTGCAACCAAAGGCAGCACTGGCAGGATCCACGCTGTACTGCTTCCTGTTCGCAGGATCAACCAGGTAGTCCTCAGGTACAACTGTTTCTGCTCAGGATGTCAAGACACAAAAGAAACATCAGTAAAACAGAAGCAAATTTAATTCAGCCCTTGAATATATTTTTTTCCAAATTCCCTTTTTTTTTTTGTCAGAATGTATTACTCCATTTCTAACTTTCTGTACAGACAGCTGGCTTCAGGAGGGATCCTTGTTAAGAATTAATAAATAATGAAGGGGAGCACAATCACTCAGAAGTCAGTAGAGTCACAGCAGGGAAACTATGGCTTGTTGTGGGTCACCTGTGTCAGCTTATGGCAATATGCTCCATGAAGTCCTGGGCCACTGATTGGCAGGTCCCATTTGCCTCATGGTGCTCCTTGAATACCACTGAGACTAGAGGATTGAAAGGAAGGAGGCAAAGGACAACAGGACAGGCAGTTTGTTGGGTTCATGCCTGGCAGCCAGTAGGAGGAAGTGAAGGTAATAAACCAAAGCATTTTGGCTGCAATTACCAAAATTAATCAGAAGTATCCTCAGTTGCAGACATCCATCAGACTCGGTATCCCGCAAGGATATGGGCTTGATGACTGATGAGCATGCCCAAGGTTTATCACAGACAAACGTGTGTGAGTGAGTCGCTTGGACCTGACTTGGGTTCAGCATCGGTGCTGATGCCATGGATAACTGCAAAACGTTGCTATGGTTCCTCTCCTCTGCAGTGTACTTTTCATGCTACATAGAAGTTAAATACCTTGCCTTTCAGACTCCTCCCAATAAATCAAATTCTGCATGCGAAGACCTATTTTAGGGACATCCTATGCTTGGGGGTCTAATGCACAGGCATTAGGCAGGTCTAGCCCCAGGTTTTGCAGAGTACAGACTTCTTTTGCCAGTTCAGCTCAGAACTTGACCTATCCAGGTCAGTCACTGTCTGGAGTGACACTTGCAAGTCTTTGTCATTGTTCTCCTCTGTCCAGCCCTAGTCTCTTCCCAATAGGCCTCAATATCCAAGTTCCTTCCTCTTTGCTTTTTTTTGTCTTCACAAAAGACTATCAAAGGTCTTCCTCCTCCTCGTCCCCTCTGCTGTTCTCCCTGCAAAGCCAGCCCTCCTCTTACCCAGCCACAGGATCATCACCACTACTGGGATACAAGCAGAGCCCCTGGAAACCTCTCTAACATTCCAGCCTTCACAGGATGGTAACCTGCACTTCAGAGATTCCCACTCCCCCTGGGTGCCCCTGGCAGACAGGGAGCCTCCAGATTAGGGAAGTGCCTTCCATTGCCCCATGATGTTTCTTGTTACTCCGAGCTGTTTCTCTGAGCCACTTTCTTCATCATGCATATTCTCCTTCCAGAGACATCCAAGCAGGTGAAATTACCCCCATAGTGTCACTCATCAACTTCCCTGCCTGAGCAACACTCTCTTCCTAATATATTGTGTACCTTTATTAAATAACAAGAAGAATTTATTCTGTAATTTATACCATAAAGGCACCAACCCCATTGCTAATAGATGTTGAGTCTGCATATAACAGAGTTTTCCTTTTAATTTACATTTTCACTCGTTTCCTTAAAAAAAAACACAACCACAAGCCTATTTGGCAGCTGTCTACAGTAGATGATGTTAAACAAACGTGATTTAGTTAGACAACTCATGTACTCAGGAGTTGTGCCATGCCAGCATCCTGGCTTGTGTGTTAAGCCACAGAACAAATTTTTGTTACGTGATTGCCTGACTTTATATTTTCTTGCCGCTGTCTTTCAAAACTTTGTCCCATTTTGGACCAAGGCTGGACTCGCCATAAGGCAAACATCAGATTTGAGAGAAAGCTGTAAATGTGAAGTTTCCTTGGTTTTGGGCACTTGCCATTGCAACTGCAAGTAATTTTCCTTTAGCAAGGCTTTTTTCCCTTAGATAATTCGGGTTCTTACAGCATGCATTCAGGTATTCTGCTGCTTTCTGCCAGGGATTTCTGAGCTTGATTCTCACACAAATGCTGATAGGGTGTAATTCAATTGAATACAATGGAGTTCGGCTAATATAACACATAAGAGAAATGGGAATCATACACTGAACCTTTCTCCCTAACCTCCAACAGATGCTAAAATTATATAGCGATTGAACTAAATACCTTGCTTTTCAGACTCCTCCCAATAAACCAAAGAAAATCCAATCAAGTCTCCTCATTCAAAGGAATTTAATTACTGTGTAGAACACTTAAAAAAAAGCCTCTTATGCATAAAGAAGATGGGTCTTTCTGCAGCATCCTGCCTGCGCTGCACGGAATAATTATGCCTCTTGTGAGTCATTACCTTTTTATTCCAGGAAAAGAATGCTCTTTAAATATGATTACAATATGAAGAAGACATAGACTATCAAAACAACAAACAGCACATTAAAAGAGCCTTGCTAAGTAAACAGCACATAGCTTTTATTACTATAGATGTAAATTACTCCAAAATTTGTGAGCAGACACCGGAGATTTTTTGAATCATGTCGAAATCTTTCAGTAGTCCATGTGAAATTAGACGTGTGCAGATGAAATCTCCCTGTGGAAGGACACTCACGAGATGTGCGCAAGACTGACAAGGAGCCAGTTGCTGTCAGTTCTGTTCCTAACCTTGCCTAAGACTCTTCTCTTGATCTAGATCAGTTTATTCCACATTTTTGCTTTGGGCTCCAAAATGAGAGTAATGATGTCTATTGCCACAGACCAATCAGGAGCCTTCATTCATTACTATATGAAACACTCCCTAGTGGAAGGTAGAATTTGAAAAGTCTTAATAATATCTTCATTGGACCAGGGGCAGCATGGATTGTCTCAAGCAGCCAGGTTTCTAAGCAAGACTTTTCAGAGCTCCTTATCTTCAAATTGACATAAACAGTCAGTAGATTACAAAAGCCACAGAGGGTGAGTGAGAACCATGGTAAGAGCTCATGTTAGGGTTCCTTGGTGCCCTTACTGTGGCACAGGAAGCAGCAGGAGAGATGAGCTGCATTGTCCAAAAACTCAAAAAACCTGTGGAAGCTCTTTGTGCCTGTATTTCTCCAGCTCCTTGCTAGTTTGTACCACAGTGAAGATGTATGAGTTGGGGTTCCAATGATGATGGGCATGAAAAAAATCTGAATTTTGTAAGCTTCCAGAAGGCTTTATAAAGTGTATGGCTTTCACAGCTTCTAATCCCACTTTTGCCAATTAGGAATAAAAATGTTTTCTAAGACAATAGAAGGAAATACAACTTTCTACTGAGGTTTAAAAAACAACAGTTTCATAAATCTGTATCTTAGCCCTATTGTATTCTGTCACACTTCCATATTTTATTTTGTAGCAAGTTATTTTCATGTACTAGTGAGAAATTAGTATAAAATGTTTTTAAGAAAGACTTATGAGAAAGCTGCTTCAAGCAGGTTTTTTTTTTTTTGCTCTGGGCACAATAGTCTCCATCGCAGCTGTTCACCACCCTGAGACGCTCAAGCCATTTTGGCATAATTTTCCTTGCCATGAATGGTGCACAGGCAACTGGATTGAAAAGTCCGAGGCTGTTATATTGAGCATACCTTAAAATGCAACAAAGGAGGAGAGGAAGAAAGCCACAATTGCTTCCCCTATTTAAAAATGCATATTTCTTTAGCTGAGTGTCTTCAAAGTAGCAGCCTATGTGTTCCTAGCCAGATTCCTGAAGATGGGCCAGCTGAGAGTTAAAACAGCCTGAGAACCTGAAGCTATCATCCCAGCTCTGCTGCAGACTTCTGGAGTGATCTCGTTCAGGTTATCTGTCATCTCTGGGCACCAGTTCTCCATTAGGATGAGCAAAACCACTTGTTTTATCTCTCACTTCTGTAACATGTTATGTTTTTTGCCTCAGCCCTATCTATTTGCCACCATGAAGTACCACATGGATGCATGTGTAAGTGCAGAAGACAAACATTGGACCTTTGGCAGCATCTGGGAATAGAGACACCCAAGAAAGACAAAAGAATTGACTCTCATTGTGCATTAGGAAAGCAAATGAAAATCAATTTCAAGTCAATCAGGAAATGAAGAATAGCATATACATAGGAAAGATGATCCTTAGCTGACATTTTCCTGAGTGGACCTAATCTCTCACTATGTCTTCTACAACTTAAAAAAAGCCCAAACTTATTCTGTTAAAATTTCTTCTATAGGTAGAAGCTTTTTCTACACTCTAAAGATGCTCTATTCTGCCTTCTCTCCACCCAGGTGTATTGTTTTTTCTGTGGCCAGGTTTTGGTGGCAGTGGGGGGGGGGCTGAGGGAGAGGCTTCTTCGAGAAGCTACTGGAAGTTTCCCTCATGCCCAGGCTGGGCCCGCTGCTGGCCAAGGCCAGGCCAATCAGTAGTTGACAGAACGCCTCTGTGATAACGTATTTAAGAAGGAAGAAAAAATAGTTAATAGAGGAGATGAAGATGGCTGCCGGAGAGGAGCAGGGTGAGAGCCTGTGAGCAACAACGCAGACACCAAGGTCAGTGCAGAAGGAGGGGCAGGAGATGCTCCTGGCGCCGGAGCTGAGATCCAGCTGCAGCCCATGGGGAAGACCGTGGTGAAGCAGTGACCCCCTGCAGCCCATGGAGGA